>CM067360.1:233434-291664 GCA_034401795.1 Chaetoderma sp. LZ-2023a
TTTTTATAGTTGAGTTAGGATAATTAAAACTAAGAAAAATCTATTGAATGAATGGTGACACTTTTCTGACGTCATCACACCAATTAGGTGTGATATAGCCATTGTGGTGAAATACAAGATGACACAAATATTTCTTTATCTGCGGTCACTTCCATAACCTCTTGGCCAAAGTTATTTGGTCCAGATTGCTTCAGCTAGGAATGCCTCCGATAATGCTGATAAGGTCATACCAATTGTTCCTTGCATCGAACCCACCCACCCGGGCTGCCTTGTCGATAAGCAACTATATCCATATACGTGAGGCGCGCTAACCCACCACATCTGACGTATATTTAATGCTGCAGTAGAAATCAGCCAAATACTGGCCACAAAAATGGCTCCTAACACAAAGTGTACGAATGGCTGCGTCCAATCTGTCACTCATGTATAAGACGTCAAAATCGATTACGTGACAGGTAGGCTGATGTCACAATCAAAGTGCATAATGATGACGTATTTAGCTCCGACATGAACATTGAATCGTCTGTCATGTGTACGAATTGTATGTCTTTACTATTTAATAAACATTCTGTTGAATACTTTGAAGTTGAATATTTTGAAACTAATTTATTGCCACAACAGAGCCCAGTCAAACGAGTTTCAAAATATTCAAAACCTTACCTGTGTAGTTTCCTTGAAACGGGATTCTGGTAATTCATCTTAATGGGTACAAGTTTTGCTTAAATCTGTTCGTTTGCTCTCATCCTATCTTCTAACTTTTATTCCTTGAGAAGCCATCGAGAAGATGTTCTTTGCCAAACATCTGTGTGCTAGTCTAGTTATAATAATAATAATAATAATAATAATAATAATAATAATAATAATAATAATAATAATAATAATAATAATAATAATTACTATGACATAGTGGTATCGAAGCGATAATACATAAAAACTCAGACTTATGATCAGTATGCGAGCGAGAAAATATTTATTTTGTTTCAAAAGCGTATATCTAAATTTTAACTCCACCATGCATCCTGCTTTTCACCTGTGTCTGGCGCGTGTTATGCTTGAATGGGATAAACTAGCATCAATAGAGGGTCATGTTTGGTAGCTTCAATGGTCGCTAAGAGAGGTTCATGTTTGGTCGCTTCAATGATCGCTGATTGATTTTCATGTGTGGTAGCGTTAAGGATCGCTAATAGAGGTGCATGTTTGGTAGTTTCAATGATCGCTAATAGAAGTTCAAGTTTGTTGGCGTCAATGGTCGCCTATAGAGGTTTATGTTTGGTAGCTTCAATGATCGCTAATAGAGGTTCATGTTTGGTAGCTCCAATGATCGCTAATAGAAGTTCATGTTTGGTAACTTCAATGATAGCTAATAGAGGGTCATGTATGGTAGCTTCAATGATCGCTAATAGAAGTTCAAGTTTGGTGGCTTCAATGATCGCTAATTGATTTTCATGTTTGGTAGCTTTAAGGATCGCTAATAGAGGTGCATGTTCGGCAGTTTCAGTGATCGCTAATAGAGGGTCATGTTTGGTAACTTCAATGATCGCTAATAGAGGGTCATGTATGGTAGCTTCAATGATCGCTAATAGAAGTTCAAGTTTGGTGGCTTCAATGATCGCTAATTGATTTTCATATTTGGTAGCTTTAGGGATCGCTAATAGAGGGTCATGTTTGGTAGCTTCAATGATCGCTAATAGAGGTGCATGTTTGGTAGCTTCAATGATCGCTAATAGAGGGTCATGTATGGTAGCTTCAATGATCGCTAATAGGGGTCATGTTTGGTAGCTTCAACGATCGCTAATAGAAGTTCAAGTTTGGCAGCCTCAACGATCGCTAATAGAGGTTCAAGTTTGATAGCTTCAATGATCGCCAATAGAGGGTCACGTTTGGTAGCTTCAATGATCGCTAATAGAGGTGCATGTTTGGTTGCTTCAATGATCGCTAATAGAGGGTCCTGTTTGGTAGCTTCAATGATCGCTAATAGAGGTTCATGTTTGGCAGCTTCAACGATCGCTAATAGAAGTTTATGTTTGGTAGCTTCAATGATCGCTAATAGAGGTTCATGTTTGGTAGCTTCAACGATCGCTAATAGGAGTTCAAGTTTGTTAATTAGCGATCATTGAAGCCAACAAACTTGAACTTTTTCTGACCTCTGATTGTGCTAATAGAGGGTCATGTTTGTCAATTAGCGATCATTGAAGCCACCAAACTTGAACTTCTTCTGACCTCTGATTGTGCTAATAGAGGGTCATGTTTGGTAGCTTCAATGATCGCTAACAGAGACTCATGTTTGGTGGCCTCAATGATCGCAATGGATCAGAATATTTTGGAACTAATTTGACTGAGAGAGCTGTCAGTAAAGTATTCAATGTTTATTAAATTGTATTCATTTCAGGCGCTTGTCGGACTGATGTCAGCTAATAAATGATGTATTTTGGTTATGACGCCACATACTTGCGTTGCATAGCGGATGCCACCATAACATAAAACAGGTTTTTAAAACCTTTTCTTATAACATTTATCTTACATCTCAGTATCTCAATTGCAAGCGGTTGAATCGTTTCAAACCAACCTGACTGCGAGCCTTTATCGTGTCCAAAGGGAAATGGGTTTTGACAACTGAAGATCAGTGACGTATTAGATCACCCTGCCCGCAATGAAGATGAGGTGCGACTGTTGTTGAAACGGTTACTGATAGATACCAAATGTATAATACATATACGTGTAGAGTGTGTAGATTGTAGATTTGGGACGAGATTTCCTAGATAGTATATGCGCAAAGTCATCCAGATTTTATCTACAAAGAGATGTCATATTGTTAACGGGTTGATGCTCCAGCAAACCGACTGCATTGTTAGTTATACTGACATCTTTTCCCTGTTTCTGAGCGCCGTGTTCTGTATCTGTATCTGTACGAATACTAGGCAAAATCCTAATGGACATCACGCCTAGGTGCGGGCCTCGTAAACATGGCTGGGTTTCACAGTCCGCAAGATTAAAATTGGCCAATGATCCATTTAAAAACTGTATGTACACTATTTACATCGTCTCGTTCGGTCTTAGAATGTCGTCTCACGGATGTAGGTCTTAAATATCTCTACATCCGTGGCGGTGACTGTTTCTTCAGCCAGGTTGTTCCATATTGGTACAGTTCTCTGTAGAAATGAGCTATGGTACTGGCTAACTGGTGTTTGATATGGATGTAGCTTTAGTGGGTGACTGTGTCTGGTGGTGTTTACGTTGTCCCACTTAAGATGGTATTCTGTCGGTATAGCTACTTGCCCATGCAGGATCTTGTACATGAAGATGACATTGGCCTTCATTCGCCGCTGTGCAAGGCTTTCCCATCCCAGTCGGTTCATCATTGCTGAGATACTCTCCCTCGGATAGAGGTACACTGGGCGACCTAGTACAAACCTTGCAGCCTTCCTTTGTACGGCTTCAGGTTGTTTTTTCAGGTCACATGTTGTGGATCCCAGACTGTTGAAGCGTATTCAATTTTTGGTCTGACCAGCGATTGGTAGGCACGTTCTTTGACGGATGTTGGGCATGATCCTAGATTTCTTGTTACGAATCCAAGCACTCGGTGTGCAGATGATGTTGATTTAGATATCTGATTGTGCCATTTTAGGTTGTGTGTTAGTTGGACATCGAGGTATGACGCAGATTTACATTCCTCCAACCTTTCCCCACTCATTGTGTAGTGTGTGGTGAGGCATACTCTTCATTGGGCGACTTTGATGATAATACACTTGGATACGTTGAATTTCCTCTGCGATGTTTCCGTCCAGGCCATAAGTTTATCTAAGTCTGATTGGAGAATGGCCGGATCCTCTTCTGTATGTATGGTCCGATATACGAGGCAGTCATCAGCAAATACCGGATCGGGGAATTGAGGATGTTTGCTATGTCGTTGACGTAGACTAAAAAGAGGATTGGACCTAAAACTGATCCTTGTGGCACTCATGACAGGGCTTTTGTCTCCGGGCAGACACCTGCGTGACAACATTTTGCTGTCTTTCACTGAGGAATGATGTTATCTATCCCAGAATGTTGCCTTGTATTCCGTAATGGTGTAATTTCAGTAGTAGGCGTTGGTGCGGTACCTTATCAAAAGCTTTTGCGAAGTCCAGTACTGCTATGTCTACCTGTCTTCATTGTTCCAAGGCGTGTGTGAGGCCATGGGTTGTCAAGATTAGTTGTGTTTCACATGATCTGTTTCGTCGGAAGCCATGTTGATTTGGATTGAGTATATTGTTTTTGTCCATATGATGCATTTTCTGGCTTGCTATGATACGCTCCATCACCTTGCACGTGACTGATGTTAGCGACACTGGCCCATAATTAGGCATTTTACTTTGGGAATCTACATCCGAAATTCAGAGTTAATCTGAGCTATCTGGTAATGCGATGGGGGGTATTGCGATGTCTACTATGCAAACAGCATCACATCTCGTATAACTGGCGGAATCATTTGTAGATGGGACAGGACCTAATGCATACTTAAGTGAGAGGTTTTCCAGCTAGATAATAGATCAAAGTAATTATGTGAGAATATGATAGACTACTCGTTTACGGATAGTTATCTCTGACAAGAGAGGTTCGACAGTCTTCAGTAACCAGGTGACTCCGTAATGCCACAAGGTGTAATTTTATGACAGATTAATATGCCATTGCTACAAACAGATAAAGAATTCAATACATTATTCAATATATTTGTTGATGTATCTAATGCTCTTTGCAGACCGCTGAAGTGTGGCGCTAAATACACAACAGCTCCTAAATGGTCTTACACACTTGGGGAGATCAAAGACATTGCACATTATATCTGTCACAAATTTACCGCTATAAAGCGCCTGCCGATAATCAAGAGATACCATTATTTTATTTTATTTTTGTTTAATCCATCTCGTGTCAACTTAACCGTTTAATGGTCAAGCGGGCCTAATATAGCGCCTGCCGTGACCTTAGCAAATGCCCATTCGCAGTCCATGGGAAAATTATTTTTTGAAAATTTAAAACTGTATTCACTGACTCGATAA
Organism: Chaetoderma sp. LZ-2023a; assembly: GCA_034401795.1. Taxonomy (NCBI): domain Eukaryota; kingdom Metazoa; phylum Mollusca; class Caudofoveata; order Chaetodermatida; family Chaetodermatidae; genus Chaetoderma; species Chaetoderma sp. LZ-2023a. The sequence goes on from CM067360.1 coordinate 238,471, forward strand.
ACGAGCTAGTTTTACCAGTTGTAAATCCTTCAAAAAGATGTTTCTCTTGTCTTGCAAATAGAAAGTGTGTATTTTCTGGATCATAACCATTCAAATTGTGAATTTGCCAAAGAACGGCCTCTCTAGTTATAAGAAATATCCATTTGCAGGACAACACTTTGGTAAATTTCAGTGGTCAATTTACAAAAAGGTCTCTATTGCCTGCAAGTGAGCATCCATTCAGCAAAGATTAAAATGGTCTTGATAAATCTTGACCATCAAAGAGTTAATTGATATAAGTACGAATATGAGCAATCTTAGGCCGTGTTCACATCAGAAGGTTACTCGGACGTAAAGGCGATGTATCAAGTACTTTCCTAAATCTGGACACGCTGATTGGTCAGCGGATTAACAGATTTCAATTAGTTGATCCGACGAAAATCTGTAGTACATCAGCTTGTCATACGTACGCCACTAGAGGCGCTTCTTAGCGTGAATCTTACATGCTCAACCACAGCGCCCTCTTGCTGCCTAGGTCGTTTATGGTCCCGATTTTTGGGAAAGCGTGTTTTACAGGTATAAAACGGCACTAGTGAGAATAGAACACTTTTGATTCGAAGCAATACCCCCTCGGATTTATGTCGAAGTAACGGTTTCGATTATACAGATGGAAATACGGCGTTAGTGTCACTCATCAATTGTCTATTTCTAGCTATGCCCCGCCTATTTCTAGCGATGCCCCATCTATTTCTAGCTATGACCCTCCCATTTCTATCTATGCCCCTCCTATCTCTAGCTATTCCCCGCCTATTTCCAGCTAAGCCCCGCCTATTTCTGTCTATCACCCGCCTATTTCTAGCTATGCCCCGCCTTTTTCTAGCTAGGCCCCGCCTATTTCGCATTTCGAGGGATTCAGGGTAGGATTCTTTTCACGAAGGCATTGCAAAACAGACTTCAGTGCATGATCGTGTGATGGCTGATCTTTACCGTAAATGATGATGTCATCAGAAATATTATCCGCGCCGGATACTCCTTCGATTACCTGATGAATTGTTGTTGAAAAATCTCAGCAGCGCACGAAATACCGAAATTTAATCGCTTGTATCTATATATTCCTTTGTAGGACGTGAAAGTTGTAATATGACGACTATTTTCGTCTAGCTCCAACTGATGATAGACGTTGTTGAGATCCAGCTTGCTGAAGACAGTGGAGCTGTTCAATCGATAGAGTATGTCATGGACGGTCGGAGTAGGATGATGTTGACGAATGATAGATTGGTGCGCATATCAACGCAAATCCTGATGGCTTCCGGATCCTTAAATTCTGGTGGAGTGACAATCGGACTTGCCCAAGTTGTCGGTCCTGTTACGGGTTCAATTATGTCAAGTTGTTGTAAACGCGCACGCTCTTTGTCGATCTTGATTCGCTCGTGGAATGGTTGCCGTCGATGTGGTTGTGCTACTTCTGCCTATGCCCCACCTATTTCTATCTATGCCTCGCCTATTTATAGCTAAGCCCCGCCTATTTCTAGCTATGCCCCGCCTATTTCTAGCTAATCCCCGTCTATTTCTAGCTAAGCCCTGCCTATTTCTAGCTAAGTCCCGCCTATTTCTAGCTATTCCCCGACTATTTCTAGCTATGCACCACCTATTTCTAGCTATGCCCCACCTATTTCTAGCTATGCCCCGCCCATTTCTAGCTATGCCCCGCCTATTTCTAACTAAGCTCTGCCCACTTTGCCTGTGTGTTGGAATTGATTTATATCCTTTGAAGCCTAAGTAGTTATATACAGGATGTTGCAGAACAGAGCGCAGTGGGAGCTGCCGATCCATGATCCGTGGCTACAGGAGGGAAGGCGGGTTGTCAAAACAGGTCAGAACAGAGGTGGCCACAGGAGGCCGACTGTTGTAGACTGTTTTAATCGGTTGTAGCCACGGATCGCCAATCGGCGGCTACAGGAGGGAGGTGGGTTGACAAAACAGAGTCGATATATATATATATCCCCCCCCCCACCCTGTGAGCCCCCATCCATTGTTCGGACCATGCCAAGCATGTACAAAACTTCCAGTTAGACCTACAACATCATAAGTTTATTCACGCCAGACAAGTACAAAACTTCCACTACAAATCCACTATTAGTAAAGGGTGATACCATAAAAAATCCCCTTATTAGAGAAACGCAACGGTATAGGTAAATATTATCCATTTTGACCTATAACATCATAAGTTTATTCACCTCAGGAAAGTACAAAACTTCCACTACAAATCCACTATTAGTAAAGGATGTTACCATCAAAAATCCCCATATTAGAGAAACGCAACTGTATAGGTAAATATCTGCTATGGACATTGATGAAGTACTTAAAAAATTGACGAGATCATTGCAGCAGGTGCTTATTAGCTATACCGCTTATGCCAAGAACCTGGCGGCTCTCCTTCCTGAGAGGCCAACCCCAACCCCATGCAGGAAGCTGCCACCCACTTCCGCGAAGCCAACCCCAGCCCCACACAGGAAGCTACCAACCACTTTCGAGAAACACACCCACCCAAAGCTAAAAAACGCCACCCAAGTTCACAGATGAGGACATACCTCCAGGATTTGTGATGGTCCCACATGCAATTAAGAACTATCTGCGGGGATGGGAACTTCCTGGACATGGGGAAAAAGATCCAACAGCTTTCCTGGATAAAAACCTGGACAGGATCGAGAGGAAGTTGGTGGAAGAGGTGCTCGACCTGAAGGAGGTGAAGTTCAGCCTTGCTCTCAAGATCACTCTCCACAAGGAGAAGAATGACGGGACAGAGGTCACCACAAATCCCCCGGTCTGGTCTAAGCAGCATGCCATCATGAAGGCAAGCGATATTAGCGAGACTGTGAAGGAGGACAAAGGCAAGGTGCTGCAAGGCCTTGAGAACTACACCCGCGAGGAGTCTGGCTGGGCATTGTACCTCAACATCGCCAGATATCAACCACTACGTGGTGGGTCCTACATCGATCTCCCTCCTTAGATTAAGCAAAAACGTCCTATGGTTAAATGTCCAGAACAATGATGACCACTGTCTTTGCTGGCCTCTCTCGGCTGCTGCTTATCCTGCAGACAGTAATCCCCAATGGACATCAAAGTATTTAGGGCACTGGGACACCCTTCAGAGGTGTCGACTCTCCAACCCCTCTCCACCAGCTTAACTGTGTTGAGCAGCAGAATGGCCATGCCATTAATGTATTCGGGCATGACAAGGGTGTCTACCCACTGCAGCTGAGTGAGGCTGACCCAGGCATTCCGAGGACAAATCTGCTGCTTATTGAGAAGGGCGGCAAGCAACACTATAGCTGGATTAAGGACCTGAATCGTCTGCTCCGTGACCAGAGTCGGCATAAAGAATGTAAACACATTTGTGAAGATTGCCTACATTGCTATTTTCGCAAAGACCTTCTCATCAAGCACAAACCGGAGTGCTGTGGTATTGGCGACAGACCAATGCGTATAAGAATGCCTACAGAGGACAGGAAGATGTTACAGTTCACCAACTACCACAAGCAACTCAAGGTGCCATTCATCATCTATGCCGACTTTGAAGCCCTAACAACCAAGATTGAGGGGCCAGAGGCGAATCAGGCTCAGAGCAGCACACAGAAAACGCAACACCATGAGATCTGTGGGTTCTCATACATTGTGGTTTGCTGTGACGGTGTCAGTGAACCACCAGTGCTGTATCTAGGAGAAGATGCAGCTAAGCACTTCCTGGACCGGTTGGCACAGGAAGAGGAGAAGATAACGGCCGTGTTCGCCCACCTTAGGCCGATGGAGATGGCTATAGAGAACTGGCGAGCTCATAAAACCGCGGTCAGTTGCTATGTGTGTGACAGACCTTTAGCTCATGACGGAGTCATAGATAGTGTCAGAGATCACTGCCATATCACTGGTCTCTACCGGGGGAGCAGCTCACAATGTGTGTAATCTAAAGCTGTGTCTCAACCCTAAGACCACCACCATCCCAGTCGTGTTCCACAACCTGCGTGGGTTTGATTATCACCTCATCATGCAGGTCATCTCCCAAACAGAGGGACAGATCAACTGCATCCCCAACAATATGGAGAAGTACATCGCCTTCAGCCTCCGTCAGCTGCAGTTCATCGACTCGGCCCAGTTCCTCTCAGCATCAATTGACAAGCTGGTAGCTAGTTCCACAACGTTCCCACTTACAAAACAGTATGAACCTAGCACTGCCAAGCATGAGCTCCTGCTTCGCAAAGGTGTATACCCCATATGAGTACACGGATTGGTGGCACCATTTCAATGAGATTCTCTCCTACCTCAAGCTGCTTTCTACAGTAAACTCTCTGGCGAGGGAATATCTGACAGCGACTACAACCACGCACATGCTGTCTGGGCCCAATTCGGCTGCCAGACCATGGGAGACTATCATGACCTCTATCTGCGGTCTGACACTGCTCCTTGCAGATGTCTGAGAACTTCCGCACCACATTCTTTCAGCAGTATCATCTGGATCCAGCACACTATTACACAAGCCTGGGGTTGACCTGGGGTGTGCTTCTAAGGAAGACAGGTGTGGAGGTGGAGCTCCTCACTGACTACGACATGCATCTCTTCATAGAGAAAGGACTCAGGGGTGGTGTATCAATGGTCAGCAAATGCTATGCTAAGGCAAACAACCCATATAGAGCTGGCTATAATCCACAACAGCAGACAAGACACATCATGTATCTGGACGCCAACAACCTGTATGGCTGGGCAATAAGCCAGTACCTACCGACTGGGCGGTTTGAGTGGGTCGTTCCTACAGAACAGGACATTGATGGCAAAGAGATTACACAACATCTCGATGATGATGAAAAGGACTACATCCTAGAGGTTAACCTTGAATACCCACAAGAGCTGCATGGCATGCACAATGCCTACCAGCTGGCGCCTGAACGGATCAAGGTGAAGGGAGTGTGGCTCTCAGAGTATCAGTGTGCATTGGGCGAGTCGATAGCAGAAAAACTGGTGCATAACCTGAGAGACAAAGAGCGCCATGTCCTACACTACCAGAACCTAAAGCTCTGCCTAAGTTGAGGAATGAGTTTGAAGGTGCACAGGGTTCTATGCTTCAATCAGTCGCCGTGGATGGAGCTTTACATCCGACTCAACACAGAGCTCCGTAAGAAGGCCAACAGTGGATCTCTACAAGCTGACGAATAATGCTGTCTTCGGTAATACCATGGAAAACTTGTGCAAGCGAGTGGATGTCACACTAGTGCTGTCATCTGAGGAGGACAAACTACGCCGCCTAATAGCCAAGCCTAACTTCTCCTGGTCGAAGGTGTTCGGTGATGATCTAGCTGCTCTCCACATGTACAAGACGAGCATGCTGCTGAACCGCCTGTCTATGTAGGAATGTCCATCCTGGACCTTTCAAAGAACCAGATGTATGACTTCTACTACAACGAGCTGAAGCAACTATATGGTGTCAACTGTGAGCTCCTGCTTCCTGTTGGAGATCCAGACTGAGGATGTCTATGCTGATATGGCTGCGAGGAGTGATCTCTATTACACAAGCGACAACCCAGTAACACACCCACTGCACAGTACTACCAACAAGAATGTCCTGGGCAAGATGAAGGATGAGTGTACTGGGGTGCCAATCGAGGAGTTTGTTGGGCCCGAAGATGTACTCCATCAAGCGGTCGGATGAGCAGGAAATCAAGAAGGCAAAAGGTGTACGCAGGCCTGTGGTTAGACAGATTCGCCATGAGCAGTACAAGGAATGCCTCTTTGAGCGAAATGTCTTCCACCATGGTATGAACATGCTGCAAAGAGAGGGTCACCACCTATATGGTGTCCACCAGACCAAAACAAGCCTCAGCCCCTCAGACACAAAGCGATGGATCGCTCCCAATGGTATTCACACCCTGGCTTATGGTCACAAGGATGCCATCACTCCAATGGAATGTTGAAGAGCTACTGGGTAATGTATGAGCATCATGTGACATCAACCAACAGTCAGTGGAGGATGTCTACTCGACATAAGCACTCCCAGTGGAGGTAGCTGGGTGTCTGTAGGGATAAGCTGGAGCTCCTCTCACACAAACGGCCACCTAGGACTGCTCCGCACTCTGTGCTGGTATGCCAGGTAGTACAGCGTAGGCTGTCCAGCCGTATCCACATACCTGTCAATCTTGTGTACATATATCAGCCAGTTGGGGTCAGTCGCCCACTTATGTCCACCCTCCAACTCGCCAGGCTTATACAAATCCTGAACCAGGGAATTGGATGGAAGTCTGTCCTCAGAGCATAGCTCTTGAACAGAGCATCGAGGTTGGACTACAGAGGATCGCTGAATGGCATTGCCAGGCTTCTGTCTTACCAGCCTAGTAACCTCAGCATTGGATCTCTCCACCACAATGGGGAGCCCTCTCACCCATACCCTGAAACGACCACCAGTCGGGACGACGACAGTCATCTCCTGAGCATACTGATGTGGGAACAGCCTCTCTGCCAGTGTTCGGTTCCACTGCGCAATGATAGCCTGGGCACAGTGATGTCCCACCTCGCCTCGCCTAATTGCCACACCATGTTCCTGCATGAGGGCCGCAATTTCACCTCTAAACTCCTTACCCTCATCCACTTGCAGCAACTCTGGCCACTGGAGGGGGTTTTACGGGTCCTCATAGATAATCTGGAACCCAGCAGCCATCTGACCCGTGGACTTCTCCATGAGAGGCACTGCCGCCTTGTATCTATTGGTGACATCGACGATGGTGAGGGCATACTTGTAGGTCTTGCATGTTCCTCTGGAACATACCCGATCATGCGGAACGAACAGCACATCAGCCTGATGGACTCTGTTTGGGACAGGTTCGTCGAAATGTGCATACTGAATGTGCCATGGACGAGGTATGTAGATCTGCCACATCCCCTCTCTGGTAAGTCACTGGCTAACCATCTCCAATGTGAATCTATGACCCTTGCGATGTGCAGTTTCGAGCAGCTGGTGAGGCTCGGGATAACAGCCACTGGACTGGTAATAGAGATCTTCAAGACAGGCGATTGATGAACTCGGACTTCATCTCTGATGTCGACACCTGTCCTCTCCTGTACAGCTCAGGCAAACGCTAGACAGACGAACAGACGACCGTCGTTCATCCGACAGTGGTCCACATGGATGAACACTTCTACAAATACCTGTGAACACTGCTGTCTAATCTCTGCGGCACTAGCTCTGTCACTGAAGGGTAGCTTATCGACAAAGGCTTGCCAGTTAAGAGACTTGACGAGGTCATGCAGAGAAGCTATCTTATATAGCATGTCTTAAATGTTTGGCAGCCCAGATGACTGCATGTGCTATCACAACATACGGGAGCCATGGACCGGCAATGTTAAAGAATGTGCCTGCCCCCGAGGCGATGGCTCGAATATCTTCAGATATCTTCTCAACTCCATGGATAGCATTAGTGGTGATTTTGTCTCGCCAGCCTTCATCATGAACAGAGCAATCAGAGCCCCAACTTCTGCTAGTGGACCAAGAGAGCCCTTCACACAGGTATGATAAATTCCCTTGGCTCGGTGGATTAGTCAGTGGGATGCTGGCTCTACATCATCACCATCATGGGCTTCATCATCTTAGGCATCCTCATCATAGGCATCATCATCCTTGTCCTCGTCTTAATCATAGTCATCCTCATCATAGGCCTCATCGTAGTCCTCGTCGTGGTCCTCAACTGGATCCTCGAAAGCTTCCAGTTCATACATTGCTTGTAGTTCCTGCTGACTATATAGTGAATTTAAATCACCTGTATAGACATGGCATCTGCAATCTTGAATGCAGGCGTGTTTGCATTGGCAAACTGTGGTCTCAGCTTTGCTGACCATAAGGTGGCGGAGGTAGAGAGAAAACGTCATAACCAGGTGATGGAGAGGCTATCTAAGGAGAAGTTTGAGTACAGCAACTCACTCGAGCCTATGCACCAAAGGGAGGCACGCCAATGGCAACAAAAGGCCCAAGCCACCCGGAACATCCTCGAGGCAGATGAGAGGTTCGATGAGTACTACGAGGCTGTAAAGCTCTCTGAGCCGACGCTTCCCTCTGAGGCATTAGGAGGACAGAAGACGGTGGAGGCCATAGTAGTAATGGCTGCTGTAGGAGCAGTGGTAGCTGCTGGTGTTATGCTCTACGTGGCTCGTGGAGCTACACGCTGAATACAGTGGTGTGTGATACACTAACCTTTGCACAGCCGAAGTACAGCACGATTACTCTGACCGGGCGAGTGCCCCTCGCTCTCCGAACAGGTTCCCAATATGAAAGCTGAGCTGGTTGCCATGGTTAGGCGGGATGTCCCTTCCTCCGAGGTGGTACTGACCTTCGAGCACCAAATCGAGATCCCCGTGGCCACTGGTCAGGTGGAGTAAAGCATATGACTTCGTTTGCTGTCGATAGAGACAGCAATCAGCGAGATCACGCACCTCACCTAGAACGTTGGTCCCAGCCACCACAAGTTTGGCATCTGGCTCCCCCACCTCCTGGACCACCCCTCCCTTCTGAACCAAGACTGCTACAGCTACGCAATCCGAGGCACCTCGTTGCAATGTCAACTCTAGACGCTGTTAGCCATGGCCTGGACCTGCTGATGCTCCGCTCTACATGTAGGATTCGTTTTCTGGAGCCCACACGTTTTAGTTCCTGGTCGTTCTAATCATGCCAGACCTGAAGTCGTGGAGAGATCAGCGTTACATCCGGAAGATGTTCGGTGTACACCCGGAGGAACAGCTTGTCCTGCATCAAGGCCGGGTTCACATGTGTGTTCTCGAGGAGGGAAAAGAGTGGCACCACAACAGGTGTTTCTACGTCTGCTTTTAAGTCGAATTCTGTGAAGTCTTCCTTACATCCAACGGCATAGTACCCTTTCCCCTTCGCGTAATAGGAAGTTCCATGAGCCAGTGGAGCCAGGACCCGGTACTCATCGTTCACATAGGTGGTGTCCAGGGTGTTGTTGCTCTACATAATCTCCCACCTACTCACCACTTGCAGGAGCTCTACCTCCTTCGCCGCTGTACTCTTAAGCTTGAACTTGAGCATCATGCTCTTAATCTCATAGATCTGTCCTGAAAGGGCGAAGTCGATGAACTTCCCCACTGTGGATAAAGGGTTCATTTCATGGATACTAGGTCGAATGACTGTCAGACAGTCCTTCCGCAGATCAGTGTGGTGTGAGGCCGTGGGTTCAACTGTACATACTGCTGCATGTTTAACGTTTGTATATACAGGTTTTAAACGCCGATGTTTGGTAAAGTTCCCCAGCAGATCGTCTTTGGAGGGCAGAAAAAACCAGTACAGCTGCCGATTGACAGGGTCTGACGACTACTTCAATACATCAACATTATCCACAAGCACGCCAAGATCCCACCTCCATCTGATGCGTAGATACAGACTGCCAAAGAGGAGACCACACCAGCCCATAGTACAAAGAAATTATTGACTCAGATGCTCTACCGGAAGTTTGACAGTGCCAAGGTCAGGTCACTAGATCTCCCTGGGACACCCACTAAGAGTCCTGTAATTCTAACTCTCCAGAAGGCTAGGGTTGATCCCAAAGATCTCATAACGGTAGGGAAGTGGGCTGGTGTATTCGATATCCACATTAATGATGAACACCAGATGTTGGATGATATACAGGCTGGGGCCATAGATTACTTCCGTAAGGAGATCGGTACACATGTGACTGAGGGCCATGAGGCTGGGCATGGCCTGGTCACACCAAACGTAGAGAGGAGGGGTTGGCTTCCGGCCATAAGGAGGCCATTGGGCACATCTTCAACGAAAGATGGAGCAAGCAGTAATCTGGAGGAATTTCTAATGTTCTCCGAGAAGAACTACCAGGGCTACCGCATCAAAAAATACCTTACGGTAAATGCGAGGAAGGCATGGGCGAAGTGGATCTTCCATGAGAAGTTTCAGAAGAATAGAGCCATAGCATCTGATCCTTAGTGGATAGAGTTTCAGAAACACCTACCCAAACCTACTGGGGCAGCGGAGTCTACGGACGAAGCAGCGGAGACCATGGATGATGTTCCTCAAGCCTGAAAAAACATCCCAGCTGACACAGCAAGCATGTCGACCTGACTGACATGTGAGCTTCCTGGCGGAATTTAACTTGTAGCTGAAGTTCTGAGCCTTCTCCAGCGAAGGCTTGAAGTGTGCAAGCTCCCATGTCTCCTTGTTGCTCAAGATGAAGAGGTAGATCTGCGACCTTCTGCACACCTGTGATGAAATCTTGCTTGGACTTCTTGATGGTCAGGCTGTCGTATATCATCTCAAGCAGGGCACGCCCACTCTTCGAGCTAAAGTACAGGGGCCTTGCATTGTGCCACATATCTGACGATATCTCATGGGTGTACTTCTGAAAGAGGATGAAGACAGTGATCTTGGTGTGCCGAGTGCATCTGGTGATGTTGCTGAGGTATGTGACTGTCTTCTGGTCCATCGTGGGGTCGTCGACAGCTAGAACAAGTGGTTCAGTTAGTTAAGCCACGAGCAGCTTCTCCATCAGTGCTTGTGTATCTCACGGGGTAGTGTCGGGCCATTCCAGTGTCTGGTGTCAACTCGCCGCATGTGCACGACGAGTGAGGACACTGGGTAGCCTCCAGTCTCAGGGTTATGTATGCCATGCGATACTGCCCTACAGGTAATAAAGACCTGCTCCTAAGGCCGGTGGAACTCATTCATTCTGGTGGGGCCGTGCGACCATCATCGCGAACATTAAACACTACAGTCTCATCCCAAGAGTTTGTGTCACCAGTATGCCTGTCCATAGCAATTTCGCGATCTATGGACTTACAAGATTTGATTGGTGACCTAATTAAGCTAAGTCTATACAATGATTTTACCTAAAACAGACCGTCAAGTATGCTAGATAAATATAATGAACAAACAAAAATACAAGACATAGAGACAGCATGATGAACTTTTAAACATGGGGCTCCCGGAGGTACCACACAGACTCGTAGGTCTGCAGAGGTATCCCCGCAAGGGAGGCTCCCATACACGAGATAACTAATTAACTTTATATAATCTATTATACCTCTAAGCTGAAAGGAAAGAAAATGATCTTTTATAGTGTCAAAAAGCCATGTGCCTCACGCGGGCACAACTCCTAGTGCTAGTTTGGGTGAAGAGTATTATCCTCGCATGGGCCGTCATCACTGAATCCTTGCGAGAGGCAAGTGCCTCGCGCGGGCTTCCGTCACAGAAAAATGTCGCCATCGCTTAAAGCGGGAGAATGGTATTGGCCGAAAAGGGCGTACTCTAATATTCAACCAAAATGCTGTAAAGAAAAGACCATACCTAGTGAAATTATGACTATACGGTTGCGTGCTGTTTTACGTGAAGACGGGATGAGCGATTCCCGAAGGATTCCCACATCACCATCTTATGTGGTTTTCAATATGCTGAATTAGTAGTTGCCGCTTTTATTTATGTGGGCCTTCTTCTATGCCTAACCTAATATTTAGTTTTTAGAGACAAGAACTATTTTAGGCCGCAAATGGCTGGCGTTACCTAGCTTTTAGATACGGCTGTCATTGAGAACAGATGCCCTAAGACATCAATACTGAAGACAGCGTGCATACATGTTACTTCGCAAGATCTCTGAACTGGGTAAGAATCCGGACATCTTGCTCTGTAATCACATAAAACGTCACCGGACATTGGTTACTTTTCACAAAAGCATTTTTAGGCAACTGATCTATCGTTATGGTGGGGGTAACAGAGACGAATACCCACCATAAATGCCCTTCCCGTGAGGGTGTGGCAGATCTTATTATCATGCCCAGACATTCTTACGGAATTCGGTGGGGATACGCATCTCGCCCGTCACCAGGTCTTATGGAGCTATCTTTTTAACCTGGCGTTAGGTTTAAACACAAGTTGCCCAGTTATGCACTGTGGTGTGGGAGGATTGTCCAGCAGATAAAAGAAAATAATAATTAAGATATGTTTTCGCAGTGCTTCCTAAATTGGCAAGGGTAACTAACTACTAAGTATCCGAAGATACGCGGGAAATGTGTGTGACACCACACCCTGGCCATCACCGCTCGGAAACCCCAATAGTTTACCAGGGTCTGATCAGTCCATGCTGTGGATAGGGACATCCAAACAATTAAGAAGCCATAAGGCTTAGTGGAACATGAAGAGAGACAATAACTAAGAAATATGAGGCCCTTTAGGTATGTTGGCCAATCTTACACAACCGTGCCGGAGTGTGGGGCTAAATTATTGCAACTACCGGAAAAGAGGCGTACACCATGTGTCGCCTAACAAAGAAATTGTCTCTAATCATATTAAACCTATCCTATCGAGCTGAATAGAAAGGCTTTTAGTCGGTTACATTCCGGGCTAAACAGAGTTATAGCACGGACAGCGACCTCAGTGAAAAATTGTTGGTGGCGGGAGAACGTGCTGCATATATAAATGTTGCTGTGTTGTGTTTCCTACGTTCACTGCAGTCCTATATTTTTCTATAAATAAACAAAACATATAAACTGATGGCTACTTGCCATATATAAAACTAAACGAACAAGTAATACAATGTGAAATGATTAGAATAATATATAAAGTACAGGTTGAGAAACCTACTACGGTGCGGTTAGTAAAAACACCTGACAGAAAATAAGAATAACTATAAACAGATACAGAAATTATAACTAGCGGTCAAAAGACTGTTACGGTTCCTTGTAGTCATCGGGACCATTTATACAAACAAAGTATAATGATTAAAACTGTAACTAACGGAATAATCAAAATGTTAAGTATAGTTACTTGAACAATCGGTAGCCATTCTTAAGCATGGGCTATCGTGTTACTGAAATTGATACGTCATCCTTGGTGTGACGTGAGTTGATGCATTCTCTGGAAGCTGGAAAGTTCCCGCATGCCGGTTCCCGCAAACAGGATTTCCGATTGCAGTCCAGGATGGGAGCGGATCGAACTCAGGGCTGTAATCACAATATAGAATGTCTAACGAATAGTCAGTAAGAGATACAATAACATTACTGCTAAGACGAAAGTTCCCATACACCGATGGTACAAATGGAAGTTAATAACAACCCGATCATAAGTGGGGGTTGTTGAATACGGATGAAGATACATAACTAAGCTTAACAGTGAAGGGTATGTCAGTTAGCTCTTAAGACGTACTGGGCAAAGTTTACTTGCTGCGGTCAAAATGTTTAAATAAACCTGCACGACATCAGTGCGGGGACGGTTGAATAAGCACTTTTTGGCGTGGCCAGCAGATCCGGCGAGTCATCCACCAAAGAACATCGCTGCCTCTACATCTGTAGAATCACATATTCAGGCCGGGAAAGACCTCACCACAAGTTTGTGTTCCGTGGTAGTTCTTGATGTATTCGTGAACAATATTCAAAAGTTCCACAAATGCTCCCGCACAATCGGAAGATACAAAATTGCTTTAGTGCAGTGGGTTGGGTTGCTGCTGTTGGCTACGGGAGAAAAACTGACGGAGGCCGAAGTGATCTATTTAATACCCGTCTTGCTGACAGTAGCTGCATACAGATCCAACCTATTCGGCCCCTGGCCGAGGATGCTCTCGAATTCTCGATTTCATCTCTTTTTATACTACCTGTGACGTCATAGGCGCAGGTTTCAACCAATCATCGGTCAAGCACTAGCCAATCAGCGTATAGCTAATAATGACGCAGTCGAATGTTCTAGAACATTCTAGAATTTCTGCGTACACGTGGTTACGACGTCACGGCAATATTTTGAAGATAATCAAAAAGAGGTTTTCCGTGGATAACTCAGCCATTTCTTAACCGATTTTGAAATGGTTTACAGATTCGGAAAGCCCGTCTAATTCTGGTCTTGATTGATGCCAGATTCGGCGGGAACAAGTAATTAGAAAGGATTACAATGCACCTACTCGTACACTAAAAGCGCCATCCTATCTTGGTCGTGAAATATGCGCGCTGTCAAAAATAGTATTAAGCGTGCGCATGCGCGCTATATGCTTTAACGAACTTCGTCGTTTTTACAATGTGATCTCTCTCATAGGCCCATATACGCTTACAGCTCTACCCAGGGGGGCGTGTTCAGGGAACGAATCCAGGATGGGCGGCGCGTACCCAGCTTAGCTGGTACGGCCGGCACCTGACCGGTCGATCCAAACTACACCTGCAGGTCGTGTGTCTTGGTGATTGGCCCATTGTACCACTGATCATTATTGTCGACCACCTCAGTGGCGGAGTCAGACACCAGGAGAATATATTGAGACTGAAGTTTTTCGGTGAGCAGGGCCCACAGCATGGTGTTTTTCCCTTGTCCTGATGGGGCAATAATCAGAACCACCTGATCGTCATCATTTGGTCTACTACTGTATGGGACTGCCATGTTGCACGTGCGCATGAAGGATGGCGAGCACCTGTTTGGCTGTAGCCTCATCTATATCTGGGAGATTAAATGGCAGAACTTCCTGTACCAGATGCGAAGGATGTGATAGAGGCATCAAGCGTGAAATCCCAACAACAGCTGAGAAGGTAATGCAGAGGGCCTGTGTCAGTACCTGCAGTGTCTAGCACCTCAAGTATCCGCATGATGCAAGCTCCAGCAGCCAGGCTTATTATATGATCTTAAACGGCAGGCCAAATAATCCCGACTTCTTTACTGCGGGTAGTTGGAGCTTTGCTATTACATTCGCTTGGCCATCCACCATGATATGGCTCAGGCCGATGGTGCCTACCTTGAGGATCTCTCGAGGTTCTCCCTTCTCATCGAAGTCTAGGAAGGAGATGGGGCAACAGTCTCATCTCAACCGAGGCATGCCTCGCCCAAGTGAGTGAGATCACCTGGGTCTTTGCTCTCTAGGTCTGTGAGTGACAGAGACATTGTTGGGTATACATGTGTCTTAAACCTAGACATAAGCCACAATGATCTCGGCCACAGCACTCGTCTCTAGCCCTAGAACCGCGGCTTCCATTAGAGGGATGCATTCGCCCATGATCTTGACGGCAACAGTATAGGAGGTGCCACCGATGGTGATGTTTGGGATGGGTTCGGTTATTCCTAGACAGTGGTCGACAACCGTACTCACCACTGTAGCGAGGGCAGTGGCTTCAGCAGCAGGAATAATCTCATTACCACCTGTCATCTTCACCTCGGCCACATTCGCGGCCACGTTACTGGCGACATGAATGGCTAGGGGCTTAGCCTGTGTCAGTAGCTTCTTGGTCTTGCTTTTGAGCAGCTTCTCCACCTTCTGGAGACTCGCCTTGCTCTCTGGGGGTTGCTTTACAATCTGTACCATTGCCGTCATTGTTTAAGCCCTTCATATACAATGCATTTAAACGTGTACGTTCTACCTCGAGAGGGCTAAGCAGATCTACCCAGTCTGCATCTGTTAGCTGATTAGATTGGTACTCGGGAATATCCATACAGTTCTGTACTATACATAGCATCTTAAACCATGGACCACCAAGTACTATGTACTAGGTACTATGATGTCTTCCACACCGAATTGAAGGACTATAAGAAGAAGTCACCAGATGAGCTCGCCCAGCTCTCTAACGCTGAGGTAGCAGAGGAGCTGACAGTTGTGAAACTCTACCTAGGATTTGGTAAGGGGCAGATCTGCTTCGTTGAATACCTATTTATGGGTGGCAGGATAGTAGAGCAGCTCCTGTGTACTGAGGGATTCTACAAGGATCAGGAGTATCTGTCAGACGTGTTCCAACAGTTGCAGGCATCCATGGCATCTCCCGACTCTAAGTTGAATAATGCTCTGCGCTACTACAAGCTGGAAAAAGGATGTACCACCGAACCATACAGTCCTTGGGTGTGTATGCTGACAGCGTGTATGGGGGCTGTCGGGCAGGCCAAGCTAGTTCAGGCAATCTCATGTTCCATGACTCCCACATCGGAAGAGAGTCAGGATGATCTCATGCTCTACGAGCAGGATCTACTAACGGTGGAGAAGACTGGTGACGAGCACAGCAATAGCCAGACCTGCCACCACTCATAGGGCTATCGCCCTGCTAGCAGTGGGTGTCAGCATGGGTCGCTGTTTGTTGCCCAGCACTCCTGCTGTTCCAGCGGTCGGAATTACAGTTGGAACGACGGTAGCACTGGCGCTCGTAGGAGACCATGGGGCCCTAGGTGTCATGGGTGTCGGGACAACATGCGCAGCTGAGTTGATGTCAGTGCACCCAAAGTGCACACCTGGGGGAATTCCCCTCAACTATCATGTTATTGTAGTCCCCTAATCTTCAGATCCTCGACATTCATGACCATATTGCTCGGAATAAGTCGTAGGTGTGGCGATATAGCGATGTCGAGCTTATGACAGGCCTTCTGTAAGGCTTGCTGGAACTTGGCAATGAGGCTACTGGGATAAGCAACAATGATCATGTCCTCAACGAGACTGCTGAACATGGCCTGCACCTCTTTTCCACTCACCCCATCTATGGAGTGGCGCAGCTTGGTCTGGCCTGTTAGGAGACAATAACATAATGCTTCTAAGGACTGGTTGATTTGAAAAATCCCTGCTGGTGTGAGCCTTGAGGTTTTGTGTGAGATGAAGTATTTCCACGCCTCTGGATCGTCCTGCCTGATTCCGGTGATATGCATATTCTGCACCAGTGCCCCATGCTCTGAGTCTGGATCGAATGAGAACGTCGCTGTCTTCTGACAGCCGATTTTTCAGGGTGTTTGATAGGGGAAGCCTGAGTAGTCTCGTCTCGTGTCGCCATACATAGCGCCCAGACCGCTGTTTTCTCCACCATAGAAATGCTAGTCTGAGTGGGCGTTGAACTCTCGCTGGAGTCTACTGGCTGCTGAGAGGCTGCAGCTAGTGGTGTCCATGGTTCCAGCAGTCTGCGGATCGAAATCATTCATATCAGGCAGGCTTGCACCCAGCTCATGGAGGATTCGTCCTACAGTGTAGTACACATGGAATCTGAGACAGCTGGCAATGAGCACAACTTTGGGGGTACTAGAATAGGAGTGCAGCAAAGCCACGCTGATGACGCATCCTGCCGTGGCACACCACACAGCAAAGTTCAGCTGTTGGTTCCAGAATGAGAGATTCGGGCCTGACATCCAGGTATGAGCTTTCTCCGCATCCTTGATGGTGATTGCAAGGTTGGTCAGTGGTCGTGGATTGATGGAGAAGCTGATGCGGGACCGCCCGTCGACTGTGATCGAAATAGGTGTTAGGTCCGGTATGTCATCCAGGAGACCACGTATCGAGGGGGTCCAGAGTGTACCATCGGGAATGCAATCTATAGTAGTCATCTTAAAGCCACTGTTCCAGCCACAGACGCAATATACTGTTTGGCACTGTAGAGATCTTCGCCGCAGCATCTCGTTTTTTAACTCCTCTATGTCCACCCACCCGCTGGAGCCTTTGAGGTATTGCTGGCGCACTTTGGGTTTCTCTGTGTGCTACAGGGTTTGGAGCTTCAATCTATGGTGGTACTCTTCATCACTGACCTGCCCATCCTCGAGAGCTTTGCTGACAGACTCGTCGATAGCCCGTAGGCTGCTCTGTGCCAGTGTAACATACTTAGCATGCTTCTCCAGCTTCCTGTTGCTTTGATGCTGTCCAACTGCCAAGCCTGTGGCTAGGACAGTAGCAGCAAGGGTAACACCACCCAGCGGGATAGCGACGATAGCACCCACCCCTGTAGCGAGGGCGGAAATGGTGGCCACGCCAGCATCGGCTCCAATCACACCCGCAGCTGTGGTTGTGCGTGCTAGACTGTTGTAGGCTGTTTTATATCGCCTGCGTGTTCTGCTGTACTTTTCTGTCTCACGAACAAGATTCTGTCTGATGGTGTCAATCTGCTGGAGTCACCAGCCGGGAACTGTACCACCCTCCTCAGGTGCTAATGGGGGATATAGTTCAGGCTGCTTTCGCCACTCTGATTTAGCCAATGTATACCTAGTTCTTAAACACGAGCTAGCTCTGCATCACCTGTAGGATCTGCTGATGAGTCATTGTGCGATTCATCTTGGAAAGCCTGGCGAACCGAACTAGCTTGTTGGTGTGGAAACATTCCTCCCTCAAACACCCCTTATTCGAAATAATGTCAGGGGCCAGTTGCGTTCGCAGCTGTGACATCTGGAACATCACCTTGCTGCTCTGATAGTATGCCCGCTGTTTGTGGAATTTGTTGGATTTATACTTCTGCACCCTCTCCTCTTCCCACCTGCAAAACTTCTACAGACTCATCATACTCGTCATCCAAGTAATCATACAAGTTTGGCCCTACGATGCTCTCCTCCTACCGGATGAGGCTCTCTTATTCTTGGACAGAGTTATAGTCCCTTCGCGTCCTTGCCTCTCTGGCATTCTGTTCATACCATCTCACCTGCTGTAATCGCTCACCTTCTTGTCAGCACCGCATTTCCTGTACCGCTATATCTGCCATCCTGGAGAAGGTGTGTGGCTGCTCTATCGCCTTTTTCCACAACTCAGCAAGTGCCTGATAGTCTGATATGATATAGTCATGATGGGGATAGATCAATAAGTAGTAGCAGCATAAACTCTAATTGGGCATCCGACAGACCATCCATGCTGGCATATAGACTAATGGTGGAGCTGTCAAACAGGTGATTTACGTGGGTGAACATGTTGGGGTGATCGCTTTCCACAGTTTGCTGGTGGCTCCTGGCAGATATTCTATCACGTCTAACCCTACTTCAGTCGGTGAACTGTGGTAGGTAGTTCTCGGTGGCGGATGTAATACATCAGCGTGTACATACGTGGTGGAATGTTGAGCTACCTTGAAGAGAACCCATTCTATGTGATACTGAACCGCATGTCTACCAACTAGAGGTGGTCTGATGACATTCTCCCCATTTTTGAGTAGCAATCGGACAATCGGTATGGCCATACACTCCGTTTAAACCCCCATATATATATATATATATATATATATATATATATATATATATATATATATATATATATGTGTGTGTGTGTGTGTGTGTGTGTGTGTGTGTGTGTGTGTGTGTGTGTGTGTGTGTGTGTGTCTGTGTGTGTGTGTGTGTGTGTGTGTCTGTGTGTGTGTGTCTGTGTGTGTGTGTGTGTGTGTGTGTGTGTGTGTGTGTGTGTGCGTGCGTGGGTGCGTGCGTGCGTGCGTGCGTGCGTGCGTTCGTGCGTGCGTGCGTGCGTGCGTGCGTGCTGCGTGCGTGCGTGCGTGCTGCGTGCGTGCGTGCGTGCGTGCGTGCGTGTGTGTGTACTACGTTGATACCACCAAGGTTAAGGAAAGCGATGGCAAGTCGTTCGTCCTCCAATATGTAGCAGACTCCAAGACATTCTCCCTCCATCCCGTAACTGACCTAAATGATGTCTCGAAGGACCATCTGGGTCGAGAGAGAGATGAGGACAAAATAGTTTTCTGCTATGACTTCCCGAAGAAGAAGTTCATCCTCCACCCCCTGATAGAGCAGTCACCAGGCAAGATTGAGGATGTTAACAAGTTGGACGCTGATCTCAGCTTTCATGTCTTAGAGCTGATTGTGAATCATGCCCCACCGATCTCTCATGATGGTGTGGTGTTGATCCTGGCAAAACAGCTGCAGGTCGTCTTCGAAAGGAACATGGTGTGGGTGCCACTATATAGACCTCCAGCGGTTATTGATCTGGAGGTCCCCCCTCACTCTCCACCGTTGTGAAGAAGGATGGCGTGGTCCAGAAGCTTTATAACAGGGGGACATCTTTCCTGACCTATATAGGATAGGGTCCAACTCTAGTTGCAGTGGATCATATGATTGAGGTCACTGGAGGAAAGCTCATGCTTCGTCGCCCCTTTGATGGACCAGAGGAAGCTTTCAATATTCAGGAGGGTGTCTTACGGATTGAGGGTGTGTCGCAATCCTCGAAGGCGAAGGACTCAGTGAAGCTGCTTGAGCATATCAGGCTCAAAGGTCCGTAAACAACACCCATTGTGATAGAACTGCAGCTTCTAGCTGGTGATAAAGTGAAGCAACTAAGACCTGCCCCAGATGGGATGAAGATCAGCATCGAGGATGGCATAGGGCTTGCTATAACACATATATTTCTCAAGGGGTTCACCTTGTTCGGTTTAACCCTCCATATATAGGATGGTGATTATACTACTGCTCATACCTGTGGTGGTTGCCTCACAGACAGCCATGATATTAGATGCCAATTGGGCCCACTTCCGAGATGAGCCCCAGTACAATCCATTCCACGACCATCTGTGGAAAAATATCTATGACCGATTTCACTCACGTGAGGAAATTGAGTCTACCTGCCACTTCTATGGTGTAGAAAGGGTAGGGCGGGGTTGTCTGCTCCCGTGGTTCTCGCTACCACACCAGATTCTCTGTGTCACCTGTGAACATGCTAATCTGCCTTGGTGAAGATGGTAGGCACTTTAGCATTCTGCCACGAGAGCCTTGCTACGGCAGCTGGAAGGGCCTGTGGGTAATCGGCTTATGCCGATGTGACACTAGTTGTGACTACGTGTTTGTTTGATTAGTTTGTTTATATGGAGACATTAGGCATGACATGTATTTGTGATCCAACATTATGTCTATCATCATCATCATCATCATCAATCATCATCAATCATCACCATAATCAATCATCAATCATCATCAATCATCATCAATCATCATCATTCATCATCACTCATCATCAATCATCCCCAATCATCATCATCAACATCATCAATCATCATCAATCATCATCATATCATCATCATCATCAATAATCATCATCAATCATCAATCATCATCATATCATAAATCATCATCATCAATCAGCATTAATCATCATCAATCATCAATCATCATCAATCATCATCTTATCATCATCAATCATCATCATATGATCATCATCAATCATCAATCATTATCATCAATCATCATCATCATTCATCATCAATCATCATCAATCATCCTCAATCATCATCATCACCATAAATCATCATCAATCATCATCATATCATCATCATCATCATCATCATCATATCATCGTCAATCATCATCATTAATCATCATCAATCATCCTCAATCATCATCATCAATCATCATCATCAATCATCATCAATCATCATCATATCATAAATCATCATCATATCATCAATCATCATCATCAATCGTCATCAATCATCATCACTCATCAATCATCATCATATCATCATCAATCATCATCAATCATAATCATATCATCATCAATCATCATCCAGTTGTCCAGCGTGCTCTACTATCTGGCAATGCTCTTACTCTCAATAACATTTACTAATAACACATAGCAAGATTTGAACCAGCGATTTTAAGTGTAATTCGACATATAATACAACGTATTAGCTATCTCAGCTATGTATGCATTAATAAAAAAATGACCTATATTTAGCTGATAACCTGTTATGCGCTATCTATGATATAAATATCCTGAGGAAAAAATCTGTACACATATCGGCTAGGTCTATTCCTTTTGTAACAGTATTGTAATTTGTAGGTGTTTTATGATGATAGTATTAATTTGGTAAGAACTGCAGTGTGTGTAATTTTTATGTTATTGTGAGTAATATTTCACTAATAATACATAGCGAGATTTGAACCGGGGCAATTTTTAAGTGTAATTTCGACATATACACCTGTGCAAAAGTTAAGCACCACCCTATTTTTACGCACATGCGAGGGTATATTCATGTGCTATGAAGAAAGCAATAGCATAAACATTTATGTACCCATCCATCTTAGTGCAAGAGGTAATAATGCAACTAGAGGAATGCTGATTATGATGGTGGGGAAACACTGTATGTTTTTGTTTGAACTTGAAAACGAGGCCTGAATATGGTTACGTTGACACAACTGACAACTATTGCCCTACAGTTGACACACGTGGCTAGATTGTCATTAATGGTGTCTGAAAACGAAGTTTAACATCTGTGCACGAGTTTGAGACTGTCATTATTAATACTGGGTATATCCACCTTGTGCCTGGATGACGGCCTGGACACGACATCTCATGCTGGTCACCAACCGACTGATACGCCATTGTGGTATTCGTTGCCATTCAAGATGGAGTGCGTCTGTTAATTCCTGTAGGTTCTGCACAGGAGGATCCCTCCTTCTCACCATGTTTCCCAGAATGTCCCAGATATGCTCAATAGGGTTCATGTCAGGGCTCCTTGCTGGTCATGGTAGGGTTTCGATGGCATTCTGGCGGAGGTATTCATGCACAGCTCTAGCACGATGTGGTCGGGCGTTGTCATCCATGAATATAGGGTGGGTTCCAGGTGCATGATTTACAAAATGAGGGACCACAACTCTATCCAGTATGGAATCTTGATATCTTTGTCCATTTAGTGTTCCAGGTACAGTCAACAGATCCAGCTTACAATCAAATGAGATGCACCCCCATATCATAACGGAACCTCCACCAAATGGAACTTCTTCCATGACGTTGGTCATACGCCGTGCGTCTGGACCTCCATACACGAGTTCGACCATCTGTGGCATGAAGCAGGAACCGACTTTCATCGGGCCAGTGTACCCGTCTCCAGGATCTCATGTTCCAGTGTCTTCTTTCGTTGCACCACCTCAGACGCTCCTCTTTGTGGTGTGCAGTGAGGAGAGGACGTCTGACAGGTCTCCTAGCTTTCATGCCAGCAGCATACAGTCTCCTTTTGACGGTAGACATTGACACCCTATTGCGCGTTTCCCATTGCTGGCTGAGCACTCTGCTGTTGGTGAATGGAGATCTCCTAACAAGGCATACTAGGGCTCGATCATCATGGGCAGTATTCTTCTTCGGTCTTCCAGATCTAGGCCTGTCCTTCACCTCGTTAGTTTGCCCATGTTTTGCAATCAAACGACTGATTACAGTATGGTTAATGTTCAGCTGTCTGCCAATCTCTCTGCATGACATACCAGTGGTATGCATGCCTATGATTTGCCATTTCACACGATCACTTAACCTTCGTCTTGCCATAGCGGTTCACAATCAAGAGCTAATTCTCTCTGTACAAATAAACCACGGTCATGAACACAAAATTCCTAATCTTGTCGCCTAAATCTGTATGTAATGTTCTACACCTCAAACTGGACTTTTACATAACTGAACACGTGTGCTGTTTCCCGCCACGCACGGACATCAAGCGGCGTGAAGTCATGCATGCATGTGCATTTCGTACTTGGAATTATGTCAGCTAACGCGGGGACAAAAAGTATGGCAGCCTAGTTGTACCATCATGTTTCTACGTTCTATTGTTTTTGCTGGTGCTTAACTTTTGCACAGGTGTATATAAACAAAACAATGCATTAGCTATCTCGGCTATGTATGCATTGTTCACGAGTTCACCCCGGTTTCACAGAGCTGAGCGAATATATAGCTACAGATTGCCATTATAACGCCAGCATACATATATATATGTAGTCAATAATTTCAAAATGTAGTTATCAGTGCATTATCAGTCTGATTGATCTGTTTGCTATTATTGCACAACAATTCATAAAAGATAAATGTCATTATTTGTAGGCTAGTTATCGGTTCCCCGTTGGCTCAATTCATAACAGCACTGAATTCTAATAAAGAAACCATGGTTGAAATCTCTCAAACGACCTCAGCTAGATGGTACCCAGTTCAAAACTAATTCAAAACGTACGCACTAGTGTAGGGGTGCAATGCCAGAAATAGGAGCAATGAGGGAACACCCCCTCCCCAACCCCCCCCACCCTACCAGCCCAGTGGGGTGGGGATCAAGGCACAAGCCCACATAAAAAACCCCACAGAAGAGAGAGAGAGGCCGGCCGGCTGGCGATAATGCTGGGGTTCTCCTGAACAGGTGGGGTCCGGGAGTTTTATAGTTTTCTTGTTTTTGAGCCAGTCATTCCATTGGTAAATTTTCAAAAATAGTCTTCTCTTGGTCTGCAAATGAACATTTGGAATGAATAATTCACAATCTTCCCCGGGGCTGGGCTGAACGAATTTACCTCCATGGCGAGGAGTTAGTAAAGGCAGCTATGTCGTATGCTTTTCTTTTAGGAGGATATTCAATGATGTCTACCAGAATTTTCATTGGTAAACTGATTCCCATACTTGAAAGTACAACAGTGGAACCTTCAATAATCCCATTGTGTATTGACCCGGACGTACAGACTAGATGCATATTCTCATCAGTCACAGATATCTCCTCATTATTGTTGGATTTATCATAGTATTTACCTATAGGCTTTCCAGCTTCATCGAATTTATGATGCACGGGCACCATAGGGTTATCTAGCAATGCCCCATCATTCACGAATGCTTTATCTGAGATTCGATCCTGAGTCATGTTGACTACTCTCAAGCTAAGCATTGTAATTGCTGTGTTGCTGATTCCAATACGTTTTTCATGGATCATCCGATGGACCTCATCGGAGAAAGCTTTATTTATATAGTTAAGCAATGTGTATAGATTACTGATTTTCTCATCAGGCTTAGCAATCCCTTCATACTCTAAGGTTGGATATTTCTGAACTTGAAGTTGAGGAGAGGAATTCTGACCACGGGATGCTGTTAAGTGGCCTACATGCTTCTCTCCCTCAAAACGGTAATGTAATGGATAACAATGTCCATCTATCATGATAAACTAACGTTATGTTTCCCAGCTCGAATATGGGCCCAGTTGATTTGTAAAACATGAGGACCTGATTGTTCAGCTTTTTGAAAAGCAGAAATAATATCTTCAACCCAGAGGATAGACATATTGTGGCTATGTTGTTTCATAAAATGTTTCATAAGATGTCTCATAAAATAGCTCATAAAATATATTGCAAGATATACTTAGGAAGGCATTTCTCTAATACAGAATTTTAGACGTTCATGTGCCCTACCACCAGGTGATGCCCTATTAGACAAACGAACTGTATAGATAATCAAGCTAACTGAATCTGAAACTCAATCATTGGGTACCCCGAAGAGCTATGGAGTTACATGCATGGTATATGATGTGCAGCACGGCGGGGGAAAATTTGGCATGGTCATTACATGACATGGGCAACTATGCAAATACATCGCTTGAGTTCTGGAGAGCTTCTCCTGACCTATCATTCGCAATAGTAGTAGATGAGTTACTCACCCGAAAAACCACACGAAAATATATATATATATATATATATATATATATATATATATATATATATATATATATATATATATATATATATATATGTATGTATGTATGTATGTATGTATTTTTATTTTATTGACGCACTGGCAACGTGCGGCTTCAATTGCCATGTGCTAACTTAGCCGACAGTGATGCACCCGTTAGTTTAATTTGTTGATCACCATCTCCCGGTCGGGGGATCGAACCGCCATTCTGCAACTCCGCATAGCATCAGCAACCAGGCATCTTTCCACTGGACCACCGCACCAAGACAAAGTCAAGGATTGGCCGACCAGCTTTCACATGTCTGATATACTGACACACTGACGATTCATATGGGACTATCTGTGGATGCATCTGTCACAATCAATCCTAGGCTTTTACGCCTATTGTACTCTGACTCCAGCACGGCTCTGGCAGTATATGTATTTTTATTTTATTGACGCACTGGCAACGTGCGGCTTCAATTGCCATGTGCTAACTTAGCCGACAGTGATGCACCCGTTAGTTTAATTTGTTGATCACCATCTCCCGGTCGGGGGATCGAACCGCCATTCTGCAACTCCGCATAGCATCAGCAACCAGGCATCTTTCCACTGGACCACCGCACCAAGACAAAGTCAAGGATTGGCCGACCAGCTTTCACATGTCTGATATACTGACACACTGACGATTCATATGGGACTATCTGTGGATGCATCTGTCACAATCAATCCTAGGCTTTTACGCCTATTGTACTCTGACTCCAGCACGGCTCTGGCAGTATATGTATTTTTATTTTATTGACGCACTGGCAACGTGCGGCTTCAATTGCCATGTGCTAACTTAGCCGACAGTGATGCACCCGTTAGTTTAATTTGTTGATCACCATCTCCCGGTCGGGGGATCGAACCGCCATTCTGCAACTCCGCATAGCATCAGCAACCAGGCATCTTTCCACTGGACCACCGCACCAAGACAAAGTCAAGGATTGGCCGACCAGCTTTCACATGTCTGATATACTGACACACTGACGATTCATATGGGACTATCTGTGGATGCATCTGTCACAATCAATCCTAGGCTTTTACGCCTATTGTACTCTGACTCCAGCACGGCTCTGGCAGTATATGTATTTTTATTTTATTGACGCACTGGCAACGTGCGGCTTCAATTGCCATGTGCTAACTTAGCCGACAGTGATGCACCCGTTAGTTTAATTTGTTGATCACCATCTCCCGGTCGGGGGATCGAACCGCCATTCTGCAACTCCGCATAGCATCAGCAACCAGGCATCTTTCCACTGGACCACCGCACCAAGACAAAGTCAAGGATTGGCCGACCAGCTTTCACATGTCTGATATACTGACACACTGACGATTCATATGGGACTATCTGTGGATGCATCTGTCACAATCAATCCTAGGCTTTTACGCCTATTGTACTCTGACTCCAGCACGGCTCTGGCAGTATATGTATTTTTATTTTATTGACGCACTGGCAACGTGCGGCTTCAATTGCCATGTGCTAACTTAGCCGACAGTGATGCACCGTATATATATATATATATATATATATATATATATATATATATATATATATATATATATATATACATATATATATATTATGGAAGGCCATCAGGGTCACAATTCGGTATTTATTATGCATAATAATTCGAATTATTATGCATAATAATTTGATTTATTATGTGTAATAAATCAACCAATCAGAAGGCTAGAATCGTTCCTATTTATTACGTGTAATAATTTGAATTATTGTGCATAATAATTCGATTTATTATGTGTAATAAATCAACCAATCAGAAGGCTAGAATCTCATTGATTTATTATGTGTAATAATTTGAATTATTATGCATAAAATTTGTATTTATTATGCGTAATAAATCAACCACTCAGAAAGCTAGAATCGCGTTTATTCTATATTGATTGGTTGATTTAATACACATAATAATTTGATTTATTTACGTAATAAATCAACCAATCAGAAAGCTAGAACGTCTTTTATTCTGTAGCTCGCCGGGCCGTTCCGGTGCTGTCAACTCGCCGCATCGCATGTGCACGACGAGAGATCACGCTGGTTAGCTCCTGGTCTTGGGGACACGGATCCCGTGCGACTGCCCTACGGGTAACAAAGACCGGCTCCTAAAGCTGGTGGAACTCAATCGTTCTGTTGGGGCCGTGCGACCATCGTCGCGAACATTAAACACAACAGTATCATCCCATGAATTGGTGTCACTGGTATGCCTGTCCATAGCAATTTTGAGATCTATGGACTTACAACATTTGATGGTGACCTAACCTAAATAGTTTACTTAAACAGACCGTCAAGTTTGGTAGATAACAATGAGCATATGAAAATACAAGACATAGAGACAGCCTGATGAACTTTTAAACGTGGGAGCACCGGAGGTACCACACAGACTTGCAGGTCCGCAGAGGTACCCCCGCAAAGGAGGCTCCCGCATATGAGATCTCTAATTAACTTAATATAAGCTATTATACCTCTAAGCTGAAAATGAAAACGGAAAACATCCTTTATCATGGCGAGAGACTAGGTGCCTTGCACAGGCTTTTGTCACAGGAAAATGCCGCCACCGCTTAATGCGTGTGGGTGGGTGGTGGTGGTGGTGGTGGTGGTGGTGGTGGGGGGGGGGGGCGGGGGGGGGGGGGGGCTAGATTACCGCAACAACCAGAAAAGAGGCGTACACTATATGTCTCCTAACGAAGAAATTGTCTCTAGTCATATTAAACCTATCCTATCGAGCTGAATAGGTAGGTTTAGTCGGTAGCATGCCGGGCTAAACAAGGTTATAGCACGGACAGTGAGATGCTTATGTGAAACGTGTTGCTGGCGGGAGAAAATGATGCGTATATAATGTTGCTGTATAGTATTTCCTAAATGCACTGCGGTCCTAAATTTTCTGTAAATAACATATCAACGAATGGCTACTAGCCATATACTAAACTAACCAAATGCAAGTAATAACAATGTGAATTGATCAGGATAACAATAATGGTGCAGGTTGATAGACCTATTACGGTGCGTTTAGGGAAAACACCTTACAGTAAATAAAAATAACTATGAACAGATAAAGAAATTATAGCTAGCGGTCCTAAGACCATTACGGTGCCTTTTAGTCATCAGGGCTGTTTACAACGATAAAATACAATCATTAAAGTTGTAATCAACGGATTAATTACGGATGTTATGTATAGTTACTTAAATACTCGGTAGCCATTCTTAAGGACGGGCTATCATGTTACTGAAATTGATACATCACCGTTGGAGTGACGTGAGTTGACACAATCTCTGGAAGCTGGAAAGTTTCCGCATGTAGATTCCCACAGACAGGATTCCCGCATGCTGATCCAGGATGGGAGCGGTGCGAATTCAGGATGGTAATCACTATATAAGAATGTCTAACGAATGGTTAGTAAGTTCTACGATAACATTACTGCTATGAGAAAGGTTCCGTTCAATGACGGTAGGTATGAAAGTTGAGAACAACCCGTTATCAGGGAGGGTTGTTGAATACTGTTACAGATACATAACTAAGCTTAACGGTGTGGAGTATGTCAGTTAGCTCTTAAGACGTGCTGGCCAAAGTTTACTTGCTACGGTCACAAAGTTAAGAGACACACATGACATGCAGTGCGGTGGTTGAATATCCACTTTTCGGCGTGGCCCGAAGATCCGGTGAGTCATCCACCAAAGAACATCGCTGCCTCTACATCTGTGGAATTACATTTTTAGCCGTAGAAGGCCCCACCACAATATATTGTTCCTTGTTGGTTCTTAATTAAATGTGAACAATATTATTTAAAGTTATAATGATGCCCCGAACGGTCGGGAGCTTACAAAATTTAAGTTGTGGTGGGTCGGAAAACTGCTGTGGTACCACGGGAGAGAAACCAGCCGAAACAGAGGTGAATACTTAATAACTGTCTTGACTGGTCGGCGCTGCAAGCAAATCCCGACTGTTCGGCCCCAGACCGACGATGCTCTCGATTTGTTTGTTTCGATTTACTGAAATCATCCCTTTTTATACTCGCTGAAACGTCAGGACTGGCTGCCTCAACCAGTCAAAATTAGCTGAACCAACCAATCAGAGGACTAGAAACTCGTGACGTGTACACGATTATCTAATTATCGCGATACATATAGATGCGTACTTATGACGTCAGAGGTCACGTGCACACAAATCACTTATTATCTAGATACGTATATATACGTATTTACGACGTTATTTCTATATTTTGAGTATAATTTGAAAGGGAAAAACGACGGTAACTCAGCCATTTCTGGACCAATTTTAAAACGGTTTACATATTTGAAAGTCCCGTCAAATTCTGATCTTGATTAATTCCAGATTTGACGAGAACGGTTAATTATTAAGAATTACAAAGTACCTGCTCGGTACACTAAAAGCGCCACTCGCTTTTTGGTACATGCTCTGCGCGAATACCAGTCATTCGGTACCCAAACCAAACCGTACCGGACAATCCGTACCTAGCCTATTGGAGAATCCGTACCCTACTTTTGGATATTCCGTACCCAAAATTTGGATATTCCGTACCTAACAAAATGGATATTCCGTGCCATCGTAATTGTTAATCCGTACCCATGAAGTTATAGTATGGGTGTATGACGATAGCAGCCACCGACGAACACAGGTTTCTAACTTAACTTCCTATTTCTAACTTATCGTTCCTAGTTTTTTCAGATGACGAAGAGACGGTGGCCTTTGCTAAAGATCGGACCCTGTTTCTGTAATTTAATTTCTGTAATCCGGATGTTTGAAATCAAAAAATACGTTTGAAACATGTGAATAAATTAAATACAATCTGCTTGGTAATTTTGTATACTCTCATGATTCAGATTCATTTTTATATGTGAAAATGAGCAAAATTTACTGCCGTATGTTTGAATAAAAAATAATTTTGAATGTAAATTTGAATATAAAGTGTAAATTTATGACATACAAATATTTTAATAAAAATTAAATAGACATACTACGGAAAATGTGATTCTACAATGTTTGAAAAAGATCCATTAAAGAATTGAATCGATTTCGTCAAAAAGGATAGATTTGGAATGTACGCGATTGTACTGTACGGAATTTAAAATGAGGAAAATAAATTTGAAAAACTTGAAAGAGAATTTGAATCTTACACGTTTACGTCTGTTTGGCTCGAAATACTAATACAGACTGATCAGCAATCTAAGGCCAGTGGATGTCCAGCAAGTGCGCATGCGTTTCTATTTGCTGAAGACGTTTCTGATAGCTGATTGGCTAGAGCAATGTTCATTGCATTTGTCGAGGATATTCAGCCCATTGTAATGGTTTCACGCAATTAAATCTCCTAGCCTAGTTGATACAACCCTGTGGGTGCTAACAATTAAATAATCCCCGTTGTTTTTTTTACGACAAAAATTTAAATTTTGAAACCTTTCTCCCATTGAATGCCAACAACATTTAACGCACACATTGCAGTGGTTCAAATTGAATAATCATTGTTGTTAAGTTCTTAAAGACCCCGTTCATATGTATGATGATGATGATGATGATGATGATGAGGATGTTATTGTTTTTTTAATATTAGCACACGTTCAAAGAATTCTTTATCCGACAAAAGTACTAATCCCTAAATATTATTGTTTTATTTTTTATATCTAAGGTGACCCACTTGAGATCTCCTGATGGTGGTTCTATAAACATGTGACATAGCGCCTGGTGGTCCACCAGCACCAGCAGTGGTGACAATCATGACGGGGGATTTCAACCCATCCCGATTACAGCCGCCTCCGGGGTTTTCCGGTGTGCCTATGTTCTCCCCCAATTCGTTACAATATGTTATAAGAGAGATAATTCGGATGCTACCGGAGGAACCGGAAGTCTAGAATGCGGTTGTAGACTTCGAAGCAGCAATATGGCAAGGCTTCCAACATGTGTTTCCTGATGTACATGAATGCATGGGTGTGTTTTCCATTGGACACAGTCTGTATGGAGAAAGGTCCAGGAAATTGGCTTAACAATTGTATATCACGAGGATGATGGTACTCATCAACTAATTCGAAGGCTGTTGGCGTTGCCGTTCTTACCCCACGAACAGGTTGCTGACGCATTTGAACGACTGGAAAATGTAGCAACAACACCACAATTAGTTCGCTGGTGCGCCTATCTTAGAGACACTTGTATTGTTAACCCATTATGGCCTTATCAAAAAAAATTTAACAGCAAAAATAAAACGTTGATTATTAAATTAGAATTCTTTGATTCTTTTGAGTTATATATTCAGCAGTATTAAAAATAATTCCCCAAAACATTTTCAAATGTTCCCAATGCTTATATTTTCATCTTGCCAGAAACACCATTAAGAAATGGTACTACAGGGAACAAAATTAACATTGCAGTGTGTTAGCTACATGAAACACGCTCTGCCTTTATATCAGTAATGCATTCACCTCTAACTTATTGGCTATTCTGTACCCACCCATTGTATATTCCGTACGGGCTATGGAATAGCCAATGGATGGGTACGGAATAGCCAATAGGTAGGGTACGGATTGTCCAAAATTAAGGTACGGATTTACCAATATCAAGGTACGGAATGTCCAAAAATAGGGTACGGAATAACGGGTACGGAATTGCTAGAGTACAGTTTGAATACATACCCTCTGCACGCGCCACACATTTTAATGAACTTAGTCGTTTTGACGACGAAATCTCTCATAAGTCCATACCCGCTTATTGCTCTACCCAGGGGGCGCGCTTATAGGAACGAATCCAGGACGGGCGGCCCGTACCCAGCTTGGCTGGGATGGCCAGTACCCGACCAGTCGATCCGCGCTACAATTCCTTATTGATTGGTTGATTTAATACACCTAATAATTTGGATTATTATGCATAATAATTCGAATTATTATGTGTGATAAATCAACCAATCAATAACGAATACCAGCAATTCCAGCCTTCTGATTGGTTGAATTATTGTGCATAATAAATCGGATTATTATGCATAATAATTCGAATTATTACACATAATAAATAGCAATGGTTCTAGCCTTCTGATTGGTCGATTTATTACACATAATAAATTGAATTATTATGCATAATAATTCGAATTATTATGCATAATAAATACCGAATTGTGACCCTGATGGCCTTCCCTAATATATATACTATAGCAAACGATGGCAAAGGCTGATGTGATCCATGCTCTTGCTCCGGCAACTGACTTGCACTAGCTGTAGTGGGATCATTTAGCAAGGGCTGCGTCTGGCTTATGCTGAGTGCAGAGGAGGGCACAGAGGACCAGGCTGTGAGTCAGGATACATGTACCTCTGCCTCGAGTAGGTGCTCGCTGAGGGTGGCATTGTGCGCCTTTAGCTGTGCCATGAGCTACCCAAAGTGCTGCATTTGCTTTGCCTGCTCCTTGATATTCCTCTGCAGGGTTAACATAAGACCGCCAGCCACCACGGGAGAGGCGTTATGACCGCATCTTATATTTACATTCCCCATTCTTGTGTACATGTCAACTCTGGCCTCTAAGATTTGTGGTCAGGCAGCCGCCATCCCTCGCTAGTTCCACCCACCATGATAACATTCCCATATGGGTCTATATGGGGTGGATCTGGGCACCTGGCATCTGAGAATGCCCAGATGGGGCCCATATAAGCTATTAAAATCTAGATTGAAATTCAGAATTTACCCAGATGTGCCTCATAAATGGAGGTGGGTATAGAAGCTAATTGTAATAACCTGAGTCCATAGTTCAATCCTAAGAAGTACTATGAAGATAATTAAATCTTGCCTATATGGGTCCCATATGGGCCCTGGGTGCAAAACGGTATGAAACCCATATGGGGAAACAATATGAGCCCCATGTGGGGGTCACGCAGCCATTCCTCTCTCTCTCTCTCTCTCTCTCTCTCTCTCTCTCTCTCTCTCTCTCTCTCTCTCTCTCTCTCTCTCTCTCTCTCTCTCTCTCTCTCTCTCTGTGTGTGTGTGTGTGTGTGTGATCCTTTCGGGTCCCAGGCAGAAGCGCCGAGGAGGCGGAGGTTCCCTACGGTCGTCAGCCCTCTGGGGTGTCTGTCGTTCCATGGTGCTGGTCTCAGGGCTTGCGAAGTCGATTCATTTGTGTGAAGTTGGGGTTCCTCCACAAATAATTGTTGACCGGAGTGGTCAGACATCTCCACGGAGATGCGTAGGTCCGGCCAGACATTTCCAGCATGGCTAGGGGCCTGTGTATGGCTAGCGAGCAGCGATGTGGTTGCTTCGTCCCCGGCAGTGGGTACACCGCTCTCATCCTTGTCGCCCGCTGAAGGGAGATCAAGGCATGGTGAGGCTCTGCCGGTGGTTGCCATGGTCATGTCAGCAGGTGCTTCGGTGGCATTGGCGGTGACATTGGCGAGAGCTCTCCTGGTGCCAAGGGAGCCAATTTTACCATGTGCGGTCAGTGGAAAAGGCGTCACCGGATTGATGGGCAGGTACATCAGGGGAGAGGGATCCATTTGGGTTAATCCAGCAAGGATTGGCCAGTGCGTGTTGATGTAGGTGGGTGCAGTTGCAGGAAGAAAAAGCGGCCACAGGTGGTTTCCTGTCTTTCCTGACCTACATTTGAGCTAAGTCTTTGTTAGGCATCTCTCTTTTTCGGGCCAGTGTTTCAAGGGAGGGAGGGGAGAGCATGAGCAGGAAGGGTGGGGTCTTGCCTAATATTTAGGTTTTCTAAGAGCTCTGTGCGCGATATTTTGATTGTGGGCCAAAAGAAAATGGCACACTGGGTGGTGACAGTAGCAATTGGTGTGCTAGTCATCAGTAGTCCTATCCGAGCTACTGTCACTCCTGAGGTCGGAGGGCCTGTAAGGCGATGGGGGAATGGCTGGCTTTCCATTGAAAGGTCATAAGTGGGAGGAGAGAGAGGGCATTTTTCTACTTATTCCAAGCAATCAGTCAGTCGCTAAGAGTCGCTATTCGTTTTGAACAGTCTAAGTATGTATTTACAGTTAATTGGTAAAAAAAAGTCATCTGGTGCAAAAAGCTAATGGCCTATCAAATGGTCTGCTTAAAGCGAGGCAGATGGAGTGTTCTACTTTAGTGTTCCGAGTGTCGGAGGTGGGCCTGCTGTATGTGCCTAAGTCTAATGCTTTTAGAGTGGATCCCACGTGAAGCGGTGGTTTAAGATAGCGAGAATGTTTTGCGGGTTAAAGCCTGGGTGGCCGCAGAAGGATGTGATCGGCTAGGTTATGTGTGTGGCTGGTATGTAGGCAGGCCTACTTTGTTCAGGAATCAGAAGGCAAAACAGAGGTCTCAGATCAGCGAGGCTTTCAGAACGATGCGGAGGCAGTGGTTTGCTGGAGATGGCGAAATTTAAGTTGTTATTTTGGGCCGGTCTTGCGGAACGGTCCTACTAAAATTTAAGGTTGCCCTGCTGCCTGTGTGGCCCGTGGGGAGTGCTTGAACCCTGGAAGTCCCACAGTGCGATTTTCCCATCACTTTCCTGAACCAGATACCATCCACTGGCCTCATTGGCGGGGCAGCGACAGAGCAACCTTTCAGCAGCTTGGTTCTGAGATCACAGAGTGATCAGCTTTTATACTCTCTGCCCTGCATCTCTTTATCTTTCAGTGAATGGCTGGCTTTCCTTAAGAATCTTTCAGCCAATCAGTATTCATTTTGTCAGGTGTATAGGTCTCTGTAGTTACCGTTTCTGGATTGGTTAATCCCTCCCATCACCTGACAACACAGACCCCATCCCCACAACTAGCCACCAATACCTCTATTGAAGGTGATACCCTAGAAGGTAGCGGGAGGTGGTTGGTCATGTGGGTCTTTTTCATAGGAGGTGGGGGAGGAGGATTGGAAAGCCGACATATTCTTAGATTTTCATTTTTGCCCAAGCTGGTAGACTCGGGCATTTACATGTTTGGTTTTGTCTGTGTGTGGTGGGCAACCATCACATATTCTTTTGTTTTGCCTCTTTATTTTGCAAATAAGGGAGCCCTAAAACAATAGAAATAGCAGCTCATCTCCATCAGTCTCAGAGTACTTTTATTCCCCAAGGCGGAGGATGAGCGACCACTGAACAATGGTGCTACAGTAAGAGAAAGGTATATCTATACAGCCATGTATGTATAGGCGTATAGAAAATAATAATGTTACATAAAGATTATGTACACGACACTTTCTCACTCTTTCCTGGCTTCATCACTACTGGGATGGAATAGAACCGGTGGCTGATTTAAATCTACGGCTGATTTGAACCGGCGGCTGAATCGAGCACTGATGTTAATTGTCTTATTAACAATGCAAAGCTGAAGCACCACGGAAGATCACAAATCAGTGACTAATTAGCTGACACCGAAGAACAGAATATAAGGCGTCAGCAGCGGAACCGAAAAGTGCCTACAGAAGAATGTTCTGCAACTTTCTTAGTTAGAGTCAGCGTGAGGCCGCTTTAGAGGCTGAGCATGCTGGGTGGTCTTTATGGCTCTCTTGGCAATAACCCACGCAGCTGGTGAGGATGTGGCAGGATAAGGCGATGGTTTATTGGCGCAAATTCAGTCTATATCCCCTAAGAGGTGGAGCTGGAGGAAACAGTGGTACTAGACTCCCATCTTCTAGGAGTGATCTGTGATAGATGTCCGGGTGGTGGTTCATTCGTAGTGTTTTCTCGGAGTGCGGTGATGGAGTATAACTACGGCAGCAGGAGAGATTGGGTGCGCTGATTGGTGGCATAAAAGTTGCTGGATGGACATGCTTGTCTTCCTGAGGAGATCCTGTAGGTCTCAATCACATGGTGTGCTGGGTTCTGTCACATGAGAAAACGAGGCTTCTTCAACTGTGAGTAGCTTGTCAGTAAAGTGAAGTGGTTCTGACTAAAATGGCAGGAGCTCGATCAGATGGGATGAGTCAGCACGATCTGAGATGGCTGTACTGCTGGCGGAAACTGGAACAGCTGGAATTGTTGGTTATGGAGCACCTGAGATCGTTGGTCACAGAGCGACTGAAATGACTGGTGATGGAACGGCTGAAATGATAATGGTTTTGAACACAGTAGCAGTATCGGAGGTGGTGACGACAAGAGCATGAGTGGCCATAAATTTGAACGCTGTGGTGAAGCAAGACGGAAAGAGGCTAATGCACAGGGAAACTGGTTGTTCAAGGTCAGAGGCCCACCATGGGCGAGAACAATAATACATACATATCCTCCTCTGCTGATTAGGCTAGTAAGCCTGTAACAGATTTTCACTTTCTTCTTGAGCGTGGGTTTCATTAACCTGTTTAACTGATTGGGTGCGGATGGGTGAGATCGGGAACTGGATTGTGTGGAGGTTCTCTCGGTAATGCTTATCAATCCTTCCTTTAAAGGCGTTGAGCATTGGAGCTGTCACTATGTGATCAGGTAGGCTATTCCAATGCTTGTTCATGCGTATGCTAAAGAACCTCTTTCTGGTATCACTGCAGAAGAGTTGTTTGGTGAGCTTGTAACTGTTACCTCTTGTGCGATCACCTACATCTGATGGCAGTAGATGCTCCGGATTGACGTCGTACATATTGTGCATGTATTTGAAAGCCTCGATAAGGTCTCCGCGAAGCCGCCTATATACTAGACTTGGTAGTTTGAGTGTTCTGAGTCTATCTTCATATGGCAAATCACTTAGCCCTGGGATCATCTGTGTCGCTCGTCGCTGGACGTTTTTAAGTAACAGCACGTCTTCTTTGTACAGTGGAGACCATACCAGATTTCCGTATTCTAGGTGGGGTCGTACAAGGCTTTTGAAGAGCAGTCCAACTGTGACTGGATCTAGGAAGTCGAATGATCTTCTAATCACCCCAACGATTTTGTTGGCTTTGTTTACTGCTGTCTCTGCATGGCAGTTAAACTTCAGTCCATTGTCAACAAAAACGCCCAGATCTTTTTCACAGATTGTTTCGCTAAGTGTTATGCTTTGACCATTTTCATTCATGCTGTAGGGCTGTTTCTTATTGCATCTACCCAAGTGCATGGTTTTGCACTTGGATGCGTTAAAGCGTAGTTGCCAAGTATTTGAGCAGTCTTTTAGATTGTTGAGATCTGTCTGTAGCTGCTGAAGGTCCTCTTCTGAAGCTATCTTTGAGTAGAGTTTAGTATCATCTGCAAAGAGTTTTATCATACTGCTTACACTTCGGGCATGTCATTAATGTAGCAGACGAATAATGCCGGTCCCAGCACACTGCCTTGTGGGATTCCACTGAGGACTGGAGCCCAATTTGAGCTAGAGCCGTTAGCGACAACCTTCTGCTTTATGTTACTCAAAAAGTCTTGAATCCAGCCCAAGGCATCTCCACTGACACCGTAGCTCTTTAATTTGCTAAGCAATCTCTGGTGTGGGACAGTATCAAATGCTTTGGCAAAGTCAAGGTATATTACGTTGACTGCTCCTCCTTGATCTACGATGCCAGTACAATAATCTAAGGTTTCTAACACTTGTGTGATACAGGATCTTCCACTTAGGAAGCCATGCTGACAGTCGGCAATAGAGTTTGACATATGATTAATGAGCTTATCTCTAACGAACCGCTCCATGACTTTACATACAGCTGAAGTCAGGCTTACAGGTCTGTAATTGCTGGCTGATGATTTACTGCCTTTCTTGAAAATAGGGGTTACTTGACCATTTTTCCATTCCTGTTGGAGAGTTCTATCGTGTAAAGATCTGTTGAACAGTATCGCTAGTGGCCGGGCAATACAATGACTCATTTCCTTCAGGACTCTTGGATGAAGCTCATCGGGTCCGTGTGACTTTGACACTAGCAGGCTATCTAACCTTTTCTTGATATCCTCTTCCTTGATGGTGAAATTGCTTAATGTACTTCTGGGATCTCTACTGTTGAGCTGAGGTATTGTGGTTACGTCTTCACATGTAAATACACTGGCAAAGTAGATGTTGAGTTCTTCTGCCTTTTCTGCATCTGTTCTGGTGATTATACCATCTTCACGTTTCAAATCTGCGATACCTGATGATGTTTTTAACTTGGATTTTACATAGCTGAAGAATGCTTTAGGATTAAATTTGGAATTCCTAGTGATGTCTGTTTCAAAATTCCACTTTGCTTTCCTTACTTCCCATTTTAGCTGGTTTCTGTACTTTGCATATTCATTATAGTGAGTTTCATCACGTGTCTTTCTAAACCGGTTGATTGCTTGGCACTTACTTTTTACTTTCTCTTGGATACTGGTGCTCATCCAAGCACTTCTCTGTTTGCGTCTAGGA
The DNA here is from genome assembly GCA_034401795.1 of Chaetoderma sp. LZ-2023a. Taxonomy (NCBI): domain Eukaryota; kingdom Metazoa; phylum Mollusca; class Caudofoveata; order Chaetodermatida; family Chaetodermatidae; genus Chaetoderma; species Chaetoderma sp. LZ-2023a. The sequence continues at coordinate 276,853 of CM067360.1, forward strand.
GAGTTGATGATTTTCTTACTGGGAATGCAGTCATTGACCGAGTCGAGAATTTTCGTCTTAATTAGTGTCCATGAATCTTCAATGTTCTTTCCATTTAGCTCGGCATACCAGTCTATTCCTTTCAATGCACTTCTCATCTTGTCATAATTGCCTCTGTCGTATGATAATTTCTGTGTTTTACTTGGACTTACTGGCATATAACAATTCAATGTGAACAGCAGGGCAATATGGTGGCTCTTGCCTAGTGGGGTTAGGTATTGCAGTTCACCTATCATATCATCTTCATTAGTCAGTACTAGATCAAGTGTGTTCGGGTGTTGGTTGCCTCTATAGTGCATTGGGCAGAGCACATGCTGGTGGAGAAAACAGTCTCTCACTGAGTCGAGGAAATGGCTTGCAGGTTGTGTAATATATGATGGCGATGTGCAGTCATTCCAGTTTATTTCTGGGTGGTTGAAGTCCCCAGCCACTAAAATGTGACTGTGTTGCGATTCATATGCTAGTTTCCTCATATCTTTAATAGTATTGTCATTCGTAGTTGTGCTGTTGGGCGATCTGTATATACAACCGATTAATATGCTGTCATTATTCCTGAGTTATGCTTCTATCCATATGGATTCCTGTGCTGATACAGACTCGAAAGTGAACTCTCTGAAGTTGAAAGCTTGTTTCGTATAAATACAAACGCCTCTGGAAGCTGAATTTATGTTGCTAAAGATATCATAGCCGTCTAAGTTTAATTCTGATATTGAAACTGGATCTTTCGTATTTTTTGGTAGCAACTCAGTAACTTAATTATGTCAGGATTCTGTTCTTGTATAAGAACATGAAGTTCATTACGCTTGTTCATTAGAGAGTCTGCATTAATTGAAATACATATCAGGCCTGTGTAGTTAATGCTGTTGAACATATTTACAAAATTATTGAACTTATTTACATCTGTACTCTTATTCTCTTATACTTGGACTCTGTGGATCTGCGTGAGCGGACTATCCATCCATCCTGTGTGATGATCCACCTGACGTTCTCCTTTTTCTGCTCCGATTCCTGTGCTTTGCGGTCTCTTTCAGCCTTCAGCTTCTAAAACTCTTCTTGTTCTAATCTGGTCATGTCTCTCCTGATGAATATCTTCCTGATGCTGTTGTTGTCGCTTTTTGATAGGTTCTTGGCATGCTTTAGTAACTCGTTTTTTTAAGCCAGATCATCAGTAGACACACGCAGCGGCCTAGGCTTCGTATCAGTTAGTTTTTTACCCAAGCGTACCGGCTTCATTACCATGATGTTATGCTCTAACTGTAAACTTGTACGGAGATCGTTTACTGCTTTTATGTCATCATTCTTTCTTGTGTCTGGGTCTTCCGCCACACTTTCTATTACATTGAAGAGTATACGGTTATGTTTTCTTCTCTCCCTTTCTTCAAGCTCAGTGACACTCAGAATCACACCTCTATCCTCCTCTATGACCGCTTTGACCTGGCTCTTAACACTACTGATCTGGTCCGATTCTGTTCCTAATGGCATTCAACTAGCGTTTGCTTCTAATACTTTTAGTCTGTCATCTTTATTACCTATTTCATTTTGCAATTTTTCAACTGCTCTGTCAACTTTATCGTTTATGGTCTTCTCGTTTGCTGCTACTGTCCGCTTAATACTATCAATAGCCCTGTCCATCTTCATAGATATTTTGTTGATCATGTGGAACATATTTGTTGCCCCTCTATTGCAGTGGCTGCAGTACCAATGGAGTTGATCTGATATGTTCCTGTTGAAATTTGTGTAAACTGGCAAGGGTACATTTTGACAGTTGGTTCCTATATGGAACCAACTGGTACAAATATCACATTCAAGGGCCTCCTCATCTTCGCTAGCTTCACACTTACAATCTCTGCATAACGTGTTGATGCCATCATTGTCCATGGAAGAAAAATAATAACGATAGAGCGAAAGGATTATGGATCAGAGACAGACGTAAAAGTGTAAAAAGTGTAAATATGGTTCCAGCAAATCACTCTTATTCATCATTGAATTGTCTGTGCACAAATGTGGACAGTTTCATTAATAAGTTTAATGAGCTCAAAATTTGTGTTTAGTTAAATAATTGTTTGGTAATCGGCATAACTGAGGTGAAACCCAATCACCATCATTATATTTTAAACCCTGCAGATATATTATCATTAGAGGACTACGACATGGTTCATGAAAATATCTCAGACAATGTAGGATGAGGCATAATTCAGTGCATCCATAAACCATTAATGGGAGTTCGTTCAGTACACACCAGCAACCTTAAGCTACCTAGAATCAGTTTGGGTAGAAACTAAACTAAGTAGGACATACAAACTATTAATCTACCATAACCTCTGTAGTAACTCAGAAAATAATGGACATTTAAAGGAAGTTATTCGACACGTTGGAGGCCAAGGATATTCACACTTACTGATAGTCAGCGATTTCAACTATCCCTTGATTAGTTGGAAGGATTGGAGCACGAAAACCGATAGTACAGAAAGCGAGGAATTCAAATTTTTAGAGTGTATTAGAGACGGACTGTCTTCTGGGCTGCTAGCATTTTCGGCCGTTATTTCGGTCTACTGGGTCGCTAGGTTAGACTACTGGGCCGCCTATATTACCATAGTAGGGCTATCCGTATTTCACTCTTTATTATTTGTATGACTCTGTAGGCATGTTAAATATACCTAATTGTATAGGACAGCCCACTTGGAAAAAGTGACTATTCAGTACTTCAGTTTGAATACAATTGTTACATCAGCTTGCTACAAGAAATTGAAATATTATTATGATAAATTGACTATGTAATGCTGAAAGCAAAACTTGAGAAGATTGTTTGGGATATGATATTTGACTCATGTACCGATATTAACAGAATGTGGATATGTTTTAAAGCACTTATAATTGATCTACAGACCAGATACATTGGGAAATATCCACTGGACAAAGAATCTATCAAGACAATAAAGAAGAAGCATGCTACAGGGGAAGGATTTTTGGAAACTAAAGATGCCAAGTACTACAAGGAAAACTGCAAGACGAGGAACCAAATATGAAAGATAACGAGACAAATCCAGAAAGCCTTTGAAGTCAGCTTAGCTAAGGAGGCAAATACACACACACCCTCACCCCCAAAGCGCCCCCCCCCACACCCAAAGCAGTGTGGAAATACTTTAACTCCCGGTCCAAGACAATGGTAGTCGTTTCTAAACTCGAGATAGAGCCGAGAGATAGCAATTCACATTTAACTACATCAGACAAGGAAAAGGCAGCCGTATTAGGAAAATCTTTCTCCAGTGCGCTACCAATGAACCAGATGGGGAGATACCACACATTACAAAGTGTCAACGTCAATGAGACAATGAGATTTTATAAGTTACAGAAAATGCTGTCCAAAAGACATTAGAAAACCTGAATAGCTGCAAGTCTCCAGGACCTAATGGAATGCATCCGCGGTTCCTAAAAGAATTAGCAATACCACTTAGTAGACCATTATGTATGATATATAGCTATAGTTTGAGGTCAAAAGAACTACCGGAAGAATGGAAACAACGGAAAATCTCGGCAACTTTCAAAAAGGGAAGCTTCAAATTGGCAGGTAACTATAGACCTGTTAGCCTGACCAGTGTGGTGTGTAAGTGTATGGAGAAGATTATTAGGGACGATGTAATAAACCATATGACGGATAACAAACTCCTAAGCACCGGTCTTACAACTCCTACATATAATGGATGTATGAACAGAAACCCTAGACAAGAGAGAGTCGGTATACAGTATACTTAGATTTCATTGTCCTTTTGCCCCTAAGTGCAAAATATTTAATTGGCTCAATGAATATATACCCTCAGCACTGCGGCTAACAAATGTCATTTATACCTGCCTATGCTTTTGCTTGTAAGGCTACATCTACCTTTTTATTTTGCCTGCCTGTTATATTTGCCTTAGTCCTGTTGTTTGTCAATTTATCTGTCTTATTTTGCTTATCAGTTACATATGCCAATGATTAGGTGCCACAACTAACACATCCCAGTTATACATGTTGTATATCCCTCTTATTTAGCTTTTATTGCCTCATTCATGGAAGTTGTTAATTATGTACATTTAATTTTAGGTTGCTGTTTGGCATGCCAACTGTTTATTTACCTTTATCACATTTTAATTGTTAAATGTATAGTCTCCACTGACTCCTTGATCCCAGACTACTCCTAAATTTCCTTCTTACACCAATATCAGTCTTATGAATAGTGTTAAAAACACAAATCTGAACTCCTAGTAAATAATTAGATCCAGCTATTTAATGTATCCCAACATTTTTATCTGCAGTCAGCGCTTATGATAGCCAATCAACACTGTGTGACACTGGCTGTCAGCGGCAATGCCTTCAGATATACCGCAACATCTTTCCTGATGAAATCAACCTGTTATATTTATAGCCAGTAGTCATATGTGTACCTTTCACAGAACGTTATCAGGTGCCATGAAATAAATATAGATTTACACCATTTTACGGTAAACCCAGGAAGTGCAGTGGCCATATTAATGTAAATATTGTAATTGTAATCTGTATATATTGCTGTCTGCTCCCTTACCCAACTGGAAATTCTAATGAGTGAGTAATTACAAACTAAATACAGAAGACATTATAGCTATTACCCGTCCTACCATAACATAGGTAGCCATACACACCTTATATGCATACATATACTGCCAGCTAGTGAACATCTTCAGGCTGCCACATGCTACTGTTTGCTACCACATCTCATTCAGATAATTCAAACCCCACCCATTACCAACACCAACCCACCCCAATAACCTAAATGCCATTCATGTTTCCCTGCCCTCCATGCCATAAACCAGTAAGGAAGAACCAGCATGGTATTTTATGTGATCGCTGTGGTGTCTCTGTCCATCTGGCCTGTAACAAACTAAGGAAATCTGATTATAAAAACATAGAAAATAATGATGAGCCATGATGGTGCATCAATTGCAATAGTACCCTTTTCCCATTTAATCACTGTTCTGATGACACTGACTTCATGATAACAATATTAGGTATCAACAATGACTATGACCACACATAGCTGACTACACGACTCCTAAACCCCTTCAAACTAAATACATTCTACAAGCCAACTATATCTGAAGATGATCAGGACAACGAAGAAAAAACCATACATGCACCCGAATGTGAATACATGCTACAGAAGGAATTTAATGATACTATAATCAGGGACAGTGTAACTTCAGCTTTCTCTTTTATCCATGTTAATACTCGGTCTATCTTGAGGAACACCGACAAACCAACCACATTTTTAGACAACAGCACCCATCAATTTAATATTATCGGTGTTACTGAGACATGGCTAAACCCTAATTCATCGACTACCTTAATTAACTGTCAACACTATTCATTTATTGAAAAATACGGAAAACTAAAACAGGCAGAGGTATAGGCATCTAGATAAAAGATGATCAACAATCTACAGTTAGAGAAGACCTATCAATGATGGAAGAACAAATTGAAACAATTTTTATAAAAGTACATGGAAATGTGAGTAAAAGCAAAATTGTTGGTGTTATTTACAGACACACAAGCATATAGAAATTCTATATAAAAAATGTCAATAATGAAATGGCGAAATTAATAGACTGGTTAAAAGTAAACAAATTGTTCTTAAATGTATCAACAACTAATTATATACTATTCACAAAATCTAAGAAACTAAAAGAAATAGTTCTCCCAAATCTCTATATCGACAACCAGATAATTCAAGAAGCACAATATCCTAAGTTTTTAGGAGTTTATCTGGACAAAAATTTAACATGGGCGAAGCATATTGAAATTATTACTACCAGAGTAGCCAAAAGCATTGGCATCATTCGCGGACTGAAACCTTATCTAACACCTAATATTATTTTTAAAACCCGTACTGCACAATGATACTTCTTCACATCACCTACAGCAATGCTATCTGGACTAACGCATCTCAAGCTAGACTAAAAAATCTAAAATCTCTGCAAAAGCAATCTATTAAACTATTTTCACAAACAGCAGGTGGCCAGGATATCTTTAAATCCGAAAAGGTCTTAAAACTCGAGGACATTGGAAGGCTCCAATTATACACAATCTTAAGGAACTTCCACAATGGCAACTTACCCTCATCCTTATCTAACATCTTTATGCTCAATTCACAATTACATCCTCACAACACAAGAACAAGAAATAACCTGCATTCAACACACCACCAAACAAAAGCAGCATAACAAAACCCTCATACAAAGCAATTCAGTTATAAAATAATAAAGACACAAGCACACGTACATACATCATAAAGTTACAGTCTTTTAAGCAGAGTATCATAAAGAAGATTATAGAAAGCTACTAGACTCTGGAAAACACTTGCCATCATAGCATGCTATTTTCATACTTGCACCCAGTCACCAGAACAAAAAGAAATTATAATAATAATAATATCTGTCATAATGATAACCACCAAACCATAAAAAAATCTAATACTTTGTCAATGATAATAAGAATATGTAATATAGAATTATTAACTTAGCAAGATAAGCACACATCCCTCTGTCATGTCTGTCCTTGTAAATATGTTGTAAATTGTCATATGTCTATTAACTGTCGGACTGCTGCAAGCCACCAGACAATAGTTTCAATTGGCAATGACTCTGGATTAGCTGAGTATTTTAGAAACAATTTGACTGAAAGTTGGTGTCTTAGCCACCAACAGCTTTCGGTCAAATTGTTTCAGAGGTACTCAGCATACCCCGAGTTAAACCCCATGGAAAATGTAGACTACAGAAACTTGGTAGCGAGATAGTTATAGGACTATAACACATTAGCTTTGTATATTCGGTATTCTTATGTCCGATATTGCTGTTATATGTTATATTTTTGGGTCCACCGCCACATAGGCTCTGCCTTTGGTGGACTACCTGTTGTGAAACTGTAAATGTATATTATATATCAAAATAAATAATCTTGAACTTGAACTTAGAACAATAGTTAACTCCTCTATCACAACTACAAGGCAACTAAAGCCAGAAACTGTAAAGAGTACAGTGCAGAAGATTTCGAAGAGCCGACCATAGAGGCATGAAGCCTGCAGTCGGAAGACATCCTAAGTAAGTAAGTAAGTAAGTAAGTAAGTAAGTAAGTAAGTAAGTAAGTAAGTAAGTAAGTAAGTTAGTAAGTAAGTAAGTAAGTAAGTAAGTAAGTAAGTAAGTAAGTAAGTAAGTAAGTAAGTAAGTACGTAAGTAGGTAGGTAGGTAGGTAGGTAAGTAAGTAAGTAAGTAAGTAAGTAAGTAAGTAAGTAAGTAAGTAAGTAAGTAAGTAAGTAAGTAAGTAAGTAAGTAAGTAAGTAAGTAAGTAAGTAAGTAAGTAAGTAAGTAAGTAAGTAAGTAGGTAGGTAGGTAGGTAGTAATATGGTTAAGGCGCTGGCTCAGAATTTTCAAAAAATTGAAAATATTTTTTATTTATTTTATTGCCTGAGATTTGTTATTTTTGTTTTCTAGAGGCGAGATGGCCTTATAAATATTGGACAACTTTAAGATGATGATGTTTGTCCAGTTAATTTCGATTTTACCAATATGTCACGTAGATTCGGATTTTTCCTAAATGCTATTACTGGGCGCAAATTGAGAGGCTGTCTTAGATTATTCTGTAATTTATGATATTCATCTTTCAAAATTTCGGCAATTTCTACATTTTTTCGATTATATGTCAGAGTGAATGGAATTATTTCACGCTGATCAGCAAGACCGGGGTCCACATTTATGCCCCTCGGCCATTCTGTTTCTAATTGCTTAATCCAAAATGATTCTCTAAGTTTCCTTTGTTTATCAGTTTCGTCAGTGGTATTTGAGAGAGGTGGTTGTTCAATGGGTATAATTTCGAAGTCCCGAGCGACTGAATGGCCAGGAAGGTTAAAGTGTTCAGCGACATGCGTGTCTTTTTCATGTCTAATATCGCAAAGGTGTCTAGTAGCTCGCCATCTTAATGGGCATTTGGTTTCACCGACATATTGCTTTTGGCACAATTTACAAGATATTACATAAATGACGTTTTCGGAATCGCAATCTAAATTAGACTGAATTTGAAATTTGTTTTTGTTCTGAAAGCTCATAAACGTTTTTTGATTTGGAAGAAGTAGGTCTAATTTACACCTTTTCTTTCCACATTTCCGAGATTCTCCTGCGCCTGTGATTGGACGATTGTGACGAATCTTGGTAGGCCTGTGATCCGCAGCATTATCAGGGATAGTTTCCAAATCCTGTAAAGTATCAGACTTAATTTTGCGCAAAAATCTAGATGAATAGCCTCTCGGCTTGAGGGCCTTGAATAAGAGAGAGCATGCAGATTCAAAGTTTTTTCTATCACTCGAATTTCTATGAAAACGGATGATTTGTGATTTTACAATTCCTTTAAAGGTATGAGGTGGATGGAAGGATTTCTTGTGAAGTAGTTGATGAGAATCTGTGGGCTTAAAATATACTTTATAATCAAGGTGTCCCGTTGTGTCATACATTACACCTTTGTATAGCGTTAAATCTAAAAAGTCTACGGACATTTGGTCAATGTTGGCTTTTAGCTTGATATTCGGGTCATGATTGTTCAAAATGGTGAAAAATTCATTAAATTCTTCCTTTGTATGATGCCAAATAATGAAAATATCATCGAGGTACCTGCGATAAAAGAGAGGCTGTTTCGGACATTTGCTAAGCGCATCCTCCTCCCACTCTGCTACATAGATGTTGGCAAAACTCGGACTGAAACGCTTACCCATTGCGCAGCCGCAAATTTGTTGGTATGTTTCACCCGCGAATTCAAAATCATTGCCCTTTAAGCTTAGCTCTAAGAGAGCTAATATTTCGCCAGTGGGCCTATTGTTATCAGGGTATTTTTCAAACGCTTTACGGACAGAATTCAAACCCTTTTCGATGTCAATGTTTGTGTACATTGCATCGATGTCGAGCGTAATCAAAAATGAATTTGGAGGTATCGAGATCTCAGAGACCTGCGACAGAAAGTCGTCAGTATTTTTCAAGAAGCTAAAATGTCTATTCGCAATTGGTTGTAGGTGATAATCAATGATTTCACTGATCCTATAGGATTCAGAACCACAATCCGATATAATAGGTCGTCCTGGTGGTATCATAGGATCTGACCAAGAATCAATAGCCTTATGAATTTTGGGTAACAGATAAAATGTACGTGGTTTTGAGTCTCGTTTCGCAACGAGGTATTTAAACTGTTTCTGCGTTAAACTCTTGTTATCAACCATATTTTGGAGAATTTCATTAAAATTGTCGCAGTTATTTTGCCAGAGTGGTTCGTCTAATTTTTGGTAATGTTTTGGATTACTGAGTTGACGATGTGCTTCACGAATGTAGTTGTCTTTAAGCATTATTACTGCAGCAGATCCCTTATCAGCAGGTTTAATGACAATGTCATTGTTTTTACGCAATCCTGTTAAGGCTTGACGTTCCTCATATGACAAATTTTTATGATTTTTCGGAAATTCAACATTTTCAATACGTTCTTTTACAATTTTTATACTGTCTGGGATCGCTGGATCGACTAATTTTGAGTCTGGTGCCCAGCCAGTTCTTTCAACGAATGGCAGAATATTACTTTTCGAGTTTCGAAAAAAGTCGGCTAATTTGACACGGTGGGAAAATTCAAGAACTTCCATTGAGCCATTATCTAAAAGTGCATCTATGCCTAATTTGGGCCTAGGAGTTGGTACAAATGTTAGGCCACGATTGAGTATTGATTTTTCTGCTTCAGTTAATGTAGCGCCAGTGAGATTAACAATATCACTACCTAGCCCGATACCGGGGTGGTTAGTACCCTGACCCTCGGTTAGTTTAAATTAAGAAAGGTTAACCAGCTATAATACAATGCATTAGCAGTTTTTTCACTCCAATGGATATTATCCTGGACTACTTCAAAATCAGAAATTGGTAGACTAGGGATGACAGAGACCTTTATACGCAGGGATTCTACAGATGAATTGATAAATGCTAAGGTCCTTTTCTGCTTTGCAGTTAGATGTTGAGAGTAGTTCAGTTTAGTGAAATAAACCTTTGCATCTGGAAATTTTGAACGAATGGTACTGAATAGGAGTTGGACTCGTTGGGCAGTTACAGACATAGGTTCATCCTTATCATTTATGCCAATGTTAATGATGATTTTCTCTGGCTGATAGGAGTCCATGTATTTTTTGACAATAGTCCTAGCATGGCACAATTTTGCCCCTGGATAGCAAGCTATCTGGGTGTCTGAATGGGGTTTCACATTTATACGGCTTAGATTGGAGGAGCCAAGGATCAAGATTTTTTTCGTCAAGACAGGGAGTCGCCATTCATGTTTGTGGTCTACCTCATACCGAAATTTCCAGAAAGAATTAGCTTCTAAGTGTGTAGTTTTCTTGAGTTTATTTTGATGATTGATGCTGTTTCTACACGGTGTAGGGGTGAAATTTGGTTGAGGTAGTTTGGCCACTGGCACTGGGGTACTGACACCCTTTTGAGTCAAAGGTGTTGATCTGGTCCTTAGACCAGATTTTCTGTCATCCTTTGCTCTCTGTGGAAGGGGAGGTAATTCATCTGAAGACAGTGGAGGCGGGGTGTCTGGTAGTGGTATCTTACTAGGATCCACAGGAGTTGATTTGGTCCTTGGACCAGATTTCTGATTAGCATCGACTCTCCGTGGAAGGGGAGGGAACTCCTCTGGAGACAAGGGTGGTGGGGAGTCAGGTAGAGGAATCTGAAGAGGGTCCACAGGAGAGTCTAATAGGAATATCGGTGATGGCCGAGTATCCGTTCTCTTCACTGGTGGGGGGCTATCGGTCGGTGACCTGAGCCGTTTCCTGAGTTCTGAAGGTGGTGGAATGACTGGTACGGTCTGGGATGACCTTGCAGTAGGGGTGGTAACTTGGCAATTTTGTGCTTTCTGTTGAAAGTGTGGGTCGAAAGGCCTAATAAATTGATAGAATGCTTCGATTGATTTGACGTGAAGTTTTTTGCCATAGTTGGCTTTTGCCCATCTAATGGCAGTTGATTTTGCCTTACCTAAATTAAGGTTTGGCGCGGTCTGAGCTATGATAATTTCGGACATGATGGTGCCTAAACTGAAATTGTAATGGTCTATCATAGCTCGAATGATGGAATTTGCCCAAACAAAGTTAACTTTCTTGATGTCACTTACTACCTCTATATTTGGCATAGCTGGCTTAATGAAACGGCAGAGTTCGCTCACCTTCCTGCTCAGACCGGTTGGCAGGGTGTTGGAGCCCAAATTGCTGGTTAGGACACCTATGTGGTGAAAACATTGTATTATCATATAATAGCACTTGACTAGTCGAGCCTGGGGAGGAGACGGACTGCTGTCCTCATGGTTGACATTCCGTCTCTTGCCCTTGCTCGTTCTAGCCATGGTGATATTATGCTCTAATAAATGATCAAAAACCAACAAATTTAGCAACAACTGGGCCAGTCAACAAATCTAAGCAAGGGAGATAATCAAGCTCTAACCAACAATTGTCTAGTTTAAATTAAAGGGCTGATCTAAAAATTAAAACCTGAAATTTGAGTGATGAATAATTACATCTACAAGCCTACATAGAACCACAAGCCTACTAAGTTTACAAGCCTACACAATTTAACTATACCTGAAATGGAAGATGAAGGATTATTAGCATTTTAATATTTAAACATACAACAAATACAATAATAGCAATTAATATATAACTCACAATTTTATGATACCGTCGTGCTTGGCTGACCGGTTTCGGTTAAGAATAACCTTCTTCAGAGCCTTGAGAACAAATCTGTCCTTCCATCATAATTCCTGTCTATTTATTAGGGTGGCTGGCTTTAGGGGATTGTCTTCGAAAATTACTCAATTGCTTTGAAGTTAGCTAACTTATTTTCAATAAAGATTCAGGCCACCATAGGTGCTAGATTCAATTGTGTTATGCCCTTTGCTATTGATTGAGCTCTAGGGTTTCCGAGTGAGGTTTGGGTGTCACTCGCTTGATTGAGAAGTCATTGATCAAAGGATCAAACCTAGGCCATTAATTCAGTGAATTGTTTTCTATTCTTCAAAGGCGCCAGATTGGTATTGTTTTCAATGTTTGATTTATTCAGCTAGAACTAAGCTTTAAACTGGGAATGATTTTGTCAATTTTATTAAGAATTTCTTTTTTAATTTTAATACTGAAAATTCTTTAAAAACTAATTTTGAGTATTGTGCTGCTGAATGTATTTTGTTGTTTCTCACAGCAATAACACTTTCAGTAAACCTAATTTCAAAATCTTTCCCCAAACTGGGGAAAATTGGAGGGAAGGACGGGAAAGAGGAGAGGGAATGAAGGGCTGAAAGAAGGAGGAGTGGAGTGAAGGAAGGAGGAGTCTGATCCATCAATCCATTCACCCATCCACCCATCCATCCAGAACCATCCATCAGTCAGACATTCCATTCATCGAGACCCTCCATCCATCCATCCCTCCATCCCTCTATCCATCCATCAAGACCATCTGTCCTTCCATCCATCCATTCATCCATCCATACCAGCCATTCACCCACCCATACCACCCACCCATCCATCCAGAACCATCCATACATCCAGATCCTACATCCATCCATTCAGACCACCTGCCCTTCCATCCTTCCTTCCATCCATCCATCCTTCCTTCCATCCACCAACCCACCCATCCATACATCCATCCATTCATCTTTCCATCCCTAACCATCCATCCATCAGTCAGACCATCCATCCATCCAGATCCTCTATTCCCACATCCATCCATCCAGACCACCTGTCCTTCCATCCATCACTCCATCCATTCATCCATCCATCCATCCAGCTACCCACCCACCCAGCCACCCACCCATCCATCCAGAACCATCCATACCATCCATCCATCCGTCAGACCATCCATCCCTCCAGATCCTCCATCCATCTCTCCATCCATCCATCCAGAACACCTGTCCTTCCATCCATCCATCCATCCATCCATCCATCCCATCCAACTCCCAATTACAAAACCACAATTTGAGAAGACAGACCATATTGATTGATGAGTGGAATGACAGATTTGCCCGACGGTATAGATAGGTGCACATAATTAGTTGGTTAGTAAGTCAATAAAATAATAGAACTGGCACTGGCTGGTAGGTAGTAATATGGTTAAGGCGCTGGCTCAGAATTTTCAAAAAATTGAAAATATTTTTTATTTATTTTATTGCCTGAGATTTGTTATTTTTGTTTTCTAGAGGCGAGATGGCCTTATAAATATTGGACAACTTTAAGATGATGATGTTTGTCCAGTTAATTTCGATTTTACCAATATGTCACGTAGATTCGGATTTTTCCTAAATGCTATTACTGGGCGCAAATTGAGAGGCTGTCTTAGATTATTCTGTAATTTATGATATTCATCTTTCAAAATTTCGGCAATTTCTACATTTTTTCGATTATATGTCAGAGTGAATGGAATTATTTCACGCTAATCAGCAAGACCTGGGTCCACATTTATGCCCCTCGGCCATTCTGTTTCTAATTGCTTAATCCAAAATGATTCTCTAAGTTTCCTTTGTTTATCAGTTTCGTCAGTGGTATTTGAGAGAGGTGGTTGTTCAATGGGTATAATTTCGAAGTCCCGAGCGACTGAATGGCCAGGAAGGTTAAAGTGTTCAGCGACATGCGTGTCTTTTTCATGTCTAATATCGCAACGGTGTCTAGTAGCTCGCCATCTTAATGGGCATTTGGTTTCACCGACATATTGCTTTTGGCACAATTTACAAGATATTACATAAATGACGTTTTCGGAATCGCAATCTAAATTAGACTGAATTTGAAATTTGTTTTTGTTCTGAAAGCTCATAAACGTTTTTTGATTTGGAAGAAGTAGGTCTAATTTACACCTTTTCTTTCCACATTTCCGAGATTCTCCTGCGCCTGTGATTGGACGATTGTGACGAATCTTGGTAGGCCTGTGATCCGCAGCATTATCAGGGATAGTTTCCAAATCCTGTAAAGTATCAGACTTAATTTTGCGCAAAAATCTAGATGAATAGCCTCTCGGCTTGAGGGCCTTGAATAAGAGAGAGCATGCAGATTCAAAGTTTTTTCTATCACTCGAATTTCTATGAAAACGGATGATTTGTGATTTTACAATTCCTTTAAAGGTATGAGGTGGATGGAAGGATTTCTTGTGAAGTAGTTGATGAGAATCTGTGGGCTTAAAATATACTTTATAATCAAGGTGTCCCGTTGTGTCATACATTACACCTTTGTATAGCGTTAAATCTAAAAAGTCTACGGACATTTGGTCAATGTTGGCTTTTAGCTTGATATTCGGGTCATGATTGTTCAAAATGGTGAAAAATTCATTAAATTCTTCCTTTGTATGATGCCAAATAATGAAAATATCATCGAGGTACCTGCGATAAAAGAGAGGCTGTTTCGGACATTTGCTAAGCGCATCCTCCTCCCACTCTGCTACATAGATGTTGGCAAAACTCGGACTGAAACGCTTACCCATTGCGCAGCCGCAAATTTGTTGGTATGTTTCACCCGCGAATTCAAAATCATTGCCCTTTAAGCTTAGCTCTAAGAGAGCTAATATTTCGCCAGTGGGCCTATTGTTATCAGGGTATTTTTCAAACGCTTTACGGACAGAATTCAAACCCTTTTCGATGTCAATGTTTGTGTACATTGCATCGATGTCGAGCGTAATTAAAAATGAATTTGGAGGTATCGAACACACGTGTCATGCG
>CM067360.1:292164-314664 GCA_034401795.1 Chaetoderma sp. LZ-2023a
AATTAGGCTATAAATATATCACATTCATAAAATTCTTGCAACCAGAAATTTGCTGCATCCATACATTTTGCATTCAACGCTGTTGCGAAAGCAAAGCTCCTGAACTCAAATATGTTGCACATAGAACACTGCTTAACAGTGACTGTTACAGACAGAATGATGTTGCATTCACAAAAATGTTGCAAATTTTCTGTGAGCAAGGACAACAGTAATAGTAACACCAGTGGTAGCAAAATCTAAATCGGTAACAGTAATAGTAAAAACTGCAACAACATTTAGTTGAATGATACTGAATGCGTAAAACGCCATGTAAGGTAGCAAATAGCAATTATCCCTCGTGTAACTTAATATCGGAAATAAATTAGCACTATCTATCCTTTCTGGGCGTCATAGCTATAAACTTGTCAAGCTTGTAGTGATAATTTCAAGGCAAATTTCATTCTGAAATCCGAGCGAAGCAGGTACCAAAAGGAACTCAAGAGTACACGCAATTATTTTTGTTATATTTTTATTGAATGCTGCTGCTGTTGTGAGTAGCAACAACTTTCAGTTCAATTTTTTTTCACGTTTTCATCATGATTCTTACTATGCTTTGGAGAATTACCACAATAAGCCTGCGATGATCCGCATTGGGTTAATTACTATAAAAGCTGTTGCTAACCAGAATGTTGTTGTATTCATACCCCTATTGATAAATAAAGCTGTTGCAACCAGAAAGCTATTGTGTCCGTGCTTTTGCAACCAGAAATCTGTTGCAAATAATAAAGCTGTTATATTTATTAATGTGTTGCAGCCACACATTTGTTGTTGTTCCTATGCAGGTATCTGAGGGATGTGGAATGAGATTGTGCATGTTAAATAGCATGTAATACAGATTATCTACCAGAGCTACTAATTAATCCTATAAAATCTTTTTAAATGAGGTATTATAACCGCCAGGCCAGTTGCAATGAAGATGAGTTACGCCTAGTGAGACTACTGCTTGCAGACACCAAGCTGAGAGTACGAGTCAAGTCAGTGAAGTCTGTAGAGTTTGAGACATCAATCGACTCCCCACAGGGAGATGGTCTATCTCCAGTGCTTTTCTTTCACCTGCTACCTGCTGTTGCATTGAAATCCGTGCGGGAAGGTTCCACAAGACCAAACCCCCAAGTGTCAATACTGGGCATGCCGCTATAGATGGAATAGGCCGACGATGTGGACTTCATAGACGAGGAAAAGAAACCCCTTGACGAACTTCTCCCAATAGCTGCAAGCAAACTAAAAATTGAGAATATCTTTATGAATGAATCCAAAACAGAGTTCACCCACATATACCTATCGACAAAACATGAAACTACAGAAAATGACGACCCACTTCGTGGCGGAGAACCATAGAGGAAAAATAAAATCCTGGCCAAACTGCCTGGCAGTACTGCTGACATTTCTGCATGCTGCGTCATGGGGAACAGTTTTCCAGTCCTTCTGGAAGCTATGGATTCGTAGATCAAAGATGCCCTTGATAAAGAGGAGACGTTTGTACAATGCAACCTGCGTATCCTTGATGCTGTATAACTGTATAACTGGGCAGCTCCAAAGGCAGCTCTAGACAAACTCGAAGCCTGCCACCACAAACGCCTACGCACCATCACTGAACACCGATGGCCAGACAGAATAATTTCCAACCATGCACTATACAAGATGTGCAATACGTCGCCGCTGTCTGTAAAAGTCGCCCAGCAAAGATGCTGGCCATGTTTGGCCATGTGCTAAGGATGCCAGAAGAGACACTAGCACAGAGAACCTTGGAATTTGCTCTACTCGGAGCCAGTAAATACAAAGCCAGGAGAGGACGTCATCGCATAAATCTGCTAAGCACACTACGAGGTGACCTCAAGAAAGCAGGACTCGGTACACTCAAGTCAAGAATGGACCTGAGGAAGCTAAGGATTTCGGCTGAGGACAAAACACAGCGGGCAAAAGCGAAGAAGGACTGCTTGCAGCTGTAGGATGTTTCTACTACTACAGCCGCAGAATACAGTAATCATATATACATACATTATAACCACAGGAGCCATACATATATATGTCATTTTGTCTGTAATACAGCATGCCAGCATAATTTCCCTCTTTCAGTACTCACTATCTAACTATACAGGCTAGGGGTTACAACATACGTCACTATCTAACCATGCAGGCTAGAGGCTACAACATACGTCACTATCCAACCATACAGGTTAGAGGCTACAACATACATCACTATCTAACCATACAGGCTAGAGGCTACAACATACGTCACTATATAAGCATACAGGCTAGAGGCTACAACATACGTCACTATCTAACTATACAGGTTAGAGGCTACAACATACGCCACTATATAAGCATACAGTCTAGAGGCTACAACATTCGTCACTATCTAACTATACAGGCTAGAGGCTACAACAGATGACACTATCTAACTATACAGGCTAGAGGCTACAACAGACGTCACTATCTAACCATACAGGCTAGAGGCTACAACATACGTCACTATCTAACCATACAGGCTAGAGGCTATGACATACGTCACTATCTAACCATACAGGCTAGAGGCTACAACATATGTCATTATCTAACCATACAGGCTAGAGGCTATAACATACGTCACCATCTAACAATACAGGCTAGACGCTACAAGATACATCACTATCTAACCATACAGGCTAGAGGCTATAATATACGTCACCATCTAACCATACAGGCTAGATGCTACGCCATATGTCACTATCTAGCCATACAGGATAGAGGCTACAACATACGTCACTATCTAACAATACAGGCTAGAGGCTACAAGATACATCACTCTCTAACCATACAGGCTAGAGGCTATAATATACATCACTATCTAACCATACAGGCTAGATGCTACGACATACGTCACTATCTAGCCATACAGGATAGAGGCTACAACATACGTTACTATCTAACAATACAGGCAAGAGGCTATAATATACGTTACTAACTAACCAGACAGGCTAGATGCTACGACATACGTCACTATCTAGCCATACAGGCTAGAGGCTACAACAAACGTCACTATCTAACCATACAGGCTAGGGGCTACAACATACGTGGCAGCACATGAGCGGATCTACTGTGGTGCTCGTGTGGTGGGGGCATGTGGGAATTGGCGTCCTTAAAACCTCAAAATGCTATTAAGACAATAAACCTTTCCATTGTTAGCTATGCCCCGCGCATCTCCAGCTAAGTCACACCACACCTCGCTCGTGTTGGAATAGATCGATCTCTGAACTTCCTGACTATCAATTTCCAGAAAGCTATATAGGTAAGCTGTTGAATACTTTGAAACTAATTTGACTGGATGTTGTTGCTGCTTATGGCAGCAACAGCGCCAAGTCAAATTAGTTTCAAAATAGTCAACAGCATGTATTAAATAGTAGAGACATACAATTCTTACAACGTGTCGGACTATTGAGAGTCCATATAGAATCATGTGTGGCGTAATGCTTATAACGTCATCGTGTACGGCCCCCTCGCTGATTATGATGTCCTTACTCTGGAAAGTTTCATTAAGTGCATTTAAAATGATGATATAGTTGCTCTTGTATAGGCCAGAATTCAGCACAGTGTTTCTGAGAGTATATTATTTCAAGGATTTCTCTGTGTTGATGTGTTGGGAAGTTAAGGGAATAAGTTGGCGTGGCTGGTGGTGCTGGTGGGGTTGGGGAGGGGTACTCTTGGATTGTTATAGAGAATGAACATTCTCAAAGACCATTATTGAGGAAGGTCGGTTGACCAGGTCCCATATTGATGATCAACGGCACTTGTTAGATGTGAAGGCTGACGGGTTGTCATATAAAATACAATGTATTTACTCTTTAGGCTATCGTCAATTTTGCATATCATTACAACGAGAGATTAATCAGCCTGCACGAGAAAATGTATATAGGCCTATGCCATGGAAATATACATAGAATTGTTCATAAGAACAACGGTATCTATTTCTTTAAAATGCAGGAGATTTCAAGATTTGTTTTGGTCCCTTGCTTGAAGTCATTGTAGGGAAATCCCTGTGAGGTGTGGTCAGCCTAGAGCATGTCGGTTGTGGTCAATTTAGAGGATCTAGCGTGTGATCAGTTAGAGCATCTGGCTTGTTATCAGTTTAGTGTCTCTGACTTGTGATCAGCTTAGAGCATATGTCTTATGGTCAGTCTAGACCCTCTCGCTTGTGGTCAGTTTAGAGCCTCTGACTTGTGATCAGCGTAGGGCCCCGACTTGTGGTCAGTCTAGAGCATCTTGCTTGTGGTCAGTTTAAGGCTGCTGGCTTGTGATCAACTTAGGCCCCCTGACTTGTGGTCAGTTTAGAGTCTCTGACTTGTGATTAGTTTAAGGCCCCTGTCTTGTGGTCAGCCTAGAGCATCTTGCTTGTGGTAAGTTTAGATAATCTGACATGTGGTCAGTCTAGAGCCCCTTACTTGTGGTCAGTTTAACTCCTCTGAATTGTGATCAGCTTAGGACCCCTGACTTGTGGTCAGTTTAAAACCTCCGACTTGTGATCAGCTTAGGCCCCTGGCGTGTGGTCAGTTTAGACCCTATGGCTCCTGGTCAGTACAGACTGTGGCTTGTGGTTAGTACAAAACCTCTTACTTATGGTCAGTTGAGAGCCTCTGGTTTGTTATCAGTTTAGAGCCTCTGGCTCTTTACACATGTGCATAAACCAAGCTAACGGATGCAAACTTTTGCAAATGTCTTTTCCAGTTCAACAGCGTCGCGATCGCCATTGTGTTTGTGACTGTTAATTAGGTCACCAGACGAAATCTTGCCTATCGCGTGAAGCAGGCAGAAATCTGATTGGCTACCTCCAGCCCACTAGCGTAATGTTATTTCATATAGCAAGAAATCACAGGTCTGCAAGTACGGCCTTGAGGAGCGTAGCTATGTGAGTTGGCGTATGTTAGTACGATGCTTGTCATCGTGCTTGACGTCGCTGTTGTCATGACGTCATTAATCCGTCACTAATCGGTCAGCATAATGCATTCAGAATAGCGTGCTAGCCGCAAACTGATAGCGCCTTATGCATATACTGCTTCAAAAATGGGTGGTGTAACATGAAGTAGCGGGACGGGCACCTGCCACCCATCGTCCTATCGCATGGTCTCGCCCTCCCACTAACTCTACCATGTCGAGTCCCATGCTTGCAGGCTTTGATGTCTGGGATAAGTCCGTGAAACTTCATAAATGAGGTCAGTCAACTACCACCTAATAAAATTGCTCGGTTATTATCATCCTACTAATATACTGTCAATCACATAGATTGACATTCGTGGCTCGCAGGCTCTCCATCGATGTCGGCACGAAGCTCGCTAATCTAAAAATAGAGGCGTGGCTTCTGCAAGAATGTAGTGACCGGCCATCTTATTACGTCATCACAATGGCTAGACTGTTACAAAGACTCCATTTCGGCGACCAGACATATCGGGACCCAGTCTATCTCTGTAGCGGACTGTAAATGGAACACTATGGATTGTGTTAATTTTGGTATCATCTTAACCTCTGTATCGCTAGCTTAATACAGACATTAAAATGCACTTGATCCACCCAGTGCTTCGTGTGATATCAATATCCACGCAACGTCAGCAAATTCTTGGCATCATTTTGTGTGCGACAGACCTGTTACAGATTTGAATTTTACGACGAATTCAGAAGGACTATTTTTTCTGTTAACTACTTGTCATACAGACTACCATAGGCTTTATATCATCTCGTTTTACGTGAATTAATATTGTCTGGTATGAGGAGAGTAGTGCTTGTGTCCTTTTAAATTTCAATTCTCTCTACCACCATATTCTGGTGGAAATCACTACGCCAATGGCTACTCAATGCATACGAGATACTTTTCTCGATCTCGAATCGAAGGAGATCTCGCAAGATACGAATGGAAGATACGCCTCTATTTTTAGATTTATAGCGAGATTGAAGTAGGCAGAAATCTGATTGGCTACCTGAAAACCAGCAGCGAACATAGCGAGAAATCGAGGGTTTGCAAGTATGGCCTCGAACAGTGAAGCGACGTGAGTGGGCGTATGTTAGTACGATGCTGTCACCCAAGCTCCAAATAATTTCATTTGTGACACCATATGCGAGCACGCACGCAGGCACGCACACACACGCACACACTCCTAATATACAACTATATAATTTTCTAATAATCGATAAGATCAAGATTGATAGATATGCCTATAATATTTGCAAATCGGCATAACATTATAAACCGTGGGCTGGATTAGCCCACATTTCACCCCACACTCTTGTAATTTTCTAAGAGCTTTCGATCGTCTCTTTAAAATTGTCTATGTCAACATGTATTAAACTTACTATGTTTTTGATTGGTTGCAATGGTACACATATTACAGACTTGACACTTTTAAATCTACACAGTTTCTATGTAACAGTGTTCGATTTCATCAAGGTATTAACGATTATATACTGGACTATGTGACGTCTCGCTTAGGTGTAGATTGATGTCGGTAGGCCGTCAGTCTGTCAGTAGGTCGTCAGTCGGTCAGTAGATCAGTCGGTCGGCCGGTCGATTTGTATTTTAGATGCTTCTGGTATTGATCAGTTTTAAAGTTAATGGAACTTTCCAGTTTATCCATCAATCATATGACGTCATAATCAAGCACGTGGCGGATAAAGTAACGTCATAACCAATGACGTCATGAATGACGTAGATAAGTTCGTCACGAAAGCATAATTGATGACGGCCTAATAGTGGAGTGGCTTAGAGGAATGATCGTGACCTGCTGGAACAAAGCAGCAAATTTGGCACAGATGTACTTGAGGGAAATACGGAACTTTTCGGCGGGGGCTGTCAAATTTTAAAGGTCAAGGTCACGCAGCGGTCAAGATCAAATGTGATATTATGTGGGGGTTTTCACATTTTCCCAATGGAATGACCGTGACACACTGTAATAAAGCACCAAATTTGGCACAAATGTATTAGAGGACAATATAAACACTTTTAGAGTGGGCTGCAAAAGTCTAAACATCAAGGTCACACAGATCTCAAAGGCAAAGGGCAAATTATGCGGGGTTTTCATATTTCCTCAATGGATGACCGTGACACACTATAACAAAGCACCAAATTTGGCACAGATGTATTAGAGGACAATGCAAACATTTTTAGAGTGGGCTGCCAAAGGCCAAATGTCAAGGTCATGCAGATATTTCTTCCCAGGGATTGTGTGTAACATGCTGCAAAAAGAACAGGTTTTTACACAGATGTACCATAGTACAATGCATAACTTTTCAGATGGGTCTGCTAAGTTTTAATGGTCAGGGTCACGTCTAGGGGCAAGGTCAAAGATCATATTGTGTGTTGTTTTCATATTTTACATAGAATTACTAAGACATGCTGTATCAAAGCCTGTTTTTTACCCTGGGTTCATTGTTCAAAAGGATAATTTGAGGTCTTGGCCCCTGTTAATGTTAATTTAAATGGTACATTTGTATTCAAAGGTTGGAAAATGTGCACAACACGGTTTAGCATAAGGCAAATCTCTCTAGAGGGATTGCCAAACTAAGGTCAATGTCAAAATGTAAAATTGTGGTGGGGCCTTATTTCCAAAATAGAAACATGAACGTGCTGTCTAAACCAACAGTTTTATGTTCATTTGTGTAATTCCCATCAAGGCAATTACACTGAGACTACATGCGTGGTTTCAAATTCAGTCGATCAAAGTCAAATTGTCTCACAACTGCCATGACAAAGGAACGTTGCTGTGCATGCGAGACCTGCATTCCTGCACTTACAATTCTTTGAACAACTGGGCATCGCCTTGCATCCACACTTGATTAATTCTCTGCAGATAACAGCGGAAGCTGGTAGAGTTGTCCATAATGGGCACCACCCAGTGTCTCCTTTGGTCCACCCAAAGCCTTCAGGAGTAGGTGCAGATATCTTTGGATTCAAACTTCCTCTCTAAATACTGGCTTGGTATAGACATTGATTAACATGTTGGAGCAGTGCATTTTAAGTGGGAGGAATTTCTCCATCATCTTCACTCTCCTAGTGAATAGCTCCAGTCGAAGCTTATTCACATCAACATGTGGAGTAGTGTTGTCATACAAGATACAGGTAAATCTTTTTATTATTCTGAATACTGGAGATGTAATGTTTAGTGGAACAAATGCAGATAGTGTTGTGATGATGAATGTTTCTGTGGCAGAACCAGAAAAGGCATGGAAAAATGGTAGAGCATGAGCGTTGTCCTCACCATGTTCCTGGGAGATTGAATTAACATCATAATATCGGTACTGTTTTCCGGTACCAAAGCCAACCCGAAGCTGCATATCTGGATGACACTGTATAAGATCATGGAAAGCTCCCACCAGAATTACAATCGCATCAGTATCCATGGTTATAGTGAGGATACAAGTTGCACCATCTTTAAGAGCATCATTCAAATGGAGCCATATTCTACTATCTGCCTCTTCGTGATCACTGTCTCCCATTGTGATATTGGAGTGATTTGACTGCACTGTCGGGCCAGAGGTAATGAATACCAGTTTGTTATGTGGATATTCTTGGTTCACTACATCTTCTGTCAGCAGAGCAAATAGCTCTTCCTTGTTTCTAGGATCCTGAAGCAAACCAGCAAAGCAAGGTGGTAACTTACCATTGCGGGCGGGACACCTTTCTCCGAAAACCTTTACCTCGTTTTTTTCTAGTTGTTGTTTTCAGGCTGTCACAGTTATAAGTGTCCCAAACTATGTCAATTCTGGAACAGTTTGTAAGTTGTCTCTCTGTCCATGGGATGCAAACTTTGTCAGTATATTCACTGAAAGTAGATGCACTTTCCTGTGGCAAGGCCTGTACTATGGCAGCACCATCACATACTTTGGCATCAAAGTGAGATGGTGTTTCTGCTTGGACAGCTGGATCAATGCAATGCAATAGCTCTGCTTTGTTGCTTGGGAGACGGAGTCTACCATGTAGAGACAATGCTGGTGGCCATGGGTAATTTTCATGTGTGGAGAATTCATCCAGCTTTGTGCTGCGGACATGTGCAGCGATGAATAGCTGACTGAATAGATTGCAGTCATTTTTTAATTCTTGGAATTGTTGTTTTGCCTTTGAGTTCCCGCTAGTGTCGTGAGGACGCTTAAAGAGCGGAAGATGATTCTTTTTATGGCCCTATGGATTGATTCTTTCCTTTCAACAAGTACATCCTTGGCATAGTTTGAATATTGCTCATTACCAAATGTCTCCATCATGTGCAATGCCAGTACAACTGTGCCATCCATACAATTGTGTGTATCCAGAGTCATGAGTTCATTTGACTTATCCATAAATGGGTTACCCATTGCCAATATGATGTTGCACATATTGTTAACCTGATTCTGCAATGTTTCTTGTGTTGAATTCCCCTGTTCATGACTGGTGGATGGTTGATCAGTCACGTGATACAATTAATCAAACTCTGTGAGGATCCTGGCCTGTTCAGGTCCACCTATCATCCATCGTTTTAGAGCAGCAGGATTTTCAGTCAGGCCAATGGCACCACCGGATCCTTTCACCCTTTCAGTATTTTGTTCATGTGCTTGGTCGAGAGACATGCTCGAGAACTTTCGCTTTACCCTTCGTGAACACCCAATTAGCCTCAAACTCATTTCGTATTTCTTGTGTGAGAGCCTTCATCTCTCTGATGTGAACTGGTAGCCATCTAGCATAATTTGTGTGGTCAAGTACAAAAGACCATGGTGCTAGTGCTTCAAGCACTTGTATATATGGGGCAAAGTTTCTTTCTCTGTGCGATCGAATAAAACCTAGCACCAACAGTTCTAGATGCAAGACTTTATCCCAGAACTCAAAGGTTGGGCTGCTATGTATCATTTCAACTTTCCAGTCCTCAAAAGGCACATTCCAGAATCATGTTTAACCATGGCCATCGTAGCAGCTTTTTCATAGAATAGAGGCAACAGAACACGCACTCCAGGTGGATCTGGGTTATCTGGCTGACGATCAGCATGATGAGCAGCCAATGCAATGAAGTCATCTTTCTGAAGTTTGTCTTTATCTAGCAGTGGCATTCTCTGTCCTAACCAGTCATTCTCTTGTTCAACTGCTGTATTTAACATGTCAGGGGTGTCATCAACAACATGTGCCTCTGGAACACTTAAAAGATTGGTGTTGCATGCTACAGCTGGAACTATGTGGTAGCTGTCCGGGAGGGAAGGGTTTTTGGTGCACACTGGATATGGAACTGTGATGGGTGGTCTAGATATTCCAGGATTAGACTGTGTAGGGAGCTGGAACAAGCTAATACTAGTTCCATGAAAAGATCATTCAGCTGTTTGTGATGTGGGATTGTGGTCTAAATTATCAAGGGCTCCTGTTATATACACACCCTCGCGGATTTGTGCAGGACATACTAAGTCTTCCTCATTAAACCGTTGACAAACTGCATTTGTGAGCCAGTCTTCCAGTTCTAATACACGCTCATAGCTGACACCGACACCAAGTTCATGAAGTTGATTCACAATTGTTTTTCTTCGGGTTTGCGTGTGCACATTCAGACCTATATATAATGGCAATGGGTTTTTTTTATCCTTACGATGACGTGGCCTTTCTGCTCCTTAGCCATTTGCTTAGAGTTGAACCTGATTAGGTGGCTTATAGTCAGGCATGCATGCGAGTTGCCAGCATTCTGCTCTGTGATATTTGACCCATACAGCATCATCGAAACCAGGACTTTGAGGGAATTCGGCACTGAACCGTCTTGACAATCTGTAGTAAAACTACTTGAGAATTTGGGAAATTCTGCCTCAAACAATTCCTTCCGTGTGATTTTAGCTACATGTGCCATTGACAGGGCATCTTTACCGAAATTACGCATTTCAAGTGTTTCTTTCAGCAGCACTTGGAGACCTTCGATAAAGACTAGAAGTGTGTTCTTTCCATCCGTTTCTTCCTGGCAGTCATTGGGATAATGCAACATAAGCCTGTTCTTTAACCAGGTTTTAGACTCATCAGAGGGGATGGTGCATTTTGATTTTCTTTGTACGATATCATCCCCACACTGTTCAATATTTCTCTTTTTGTCATGTTTTTCTTGAGCTCGATGCAGTTTTGAACTAGCAAATTTAAGCTGACAATTAAGGTGCCACTTTGCCTTGTTGGCATGGAGGTCATTTGCATTAACGCTTTCAGGAAAATATACATCAACAGGCATTAAATGTAACTTTCTGAAACCTTCTACGTTTTTCATAAAGTCCTCATATGATTGTAGATCTTTACCGTCTTGTCTGGATGCGGGACATTTTAATATGTCATCGTCTGTTCCACATATTATGCAATTTGTCCATTCCATTCTGTCGGAAAGGTCTAATATATAAGGTTCAAACAGTCTATTTTATTGCTAGCGCAGAATATAGTCACCAGCAACTAACAGGCGAAAATTCCCATCAATTTATATAACTGTATAAGACATGATAACAGACGACAATGAGAGAATTGTAATCTAACCGATAACGCGTTTTCATTTTAAATTGAATAACAGTTTATAAAATTACCCCAAGGCCGTGCATTATTATAAAAATCAAATGAATACCGATACTATTGTATGCTTATACATCTCGCAATTGATGTTTCAATTAAATTACGTCAATTTTGTGTTTTAATCTGATTCCATGGCAATCGTAAAAGTGTCTGTAGATCGTTCTTATGTGGAATGACTGCATTAATGTTTTGCTATTGATTTTAATTGCTTGTTTAACAATTTTCCGTCAATAAGAATTTCACAGCCGTTATGAATTTAATTGTGTTATGCTGTGCGCTACACTGTGGTTTATTTTCAGACACTTGTTCTTTTCAAACTATAGATAGCTATGCATATCAATAAACACATTTTTAAATTTTATATTGTCCCAATGTACATCTGTACCGAGTTTTAGTGGTATTTACAGCATATTGCGACCATTCCATGAAAAAATCTGTAACCTCCACACAGCTTGACCTTTGACCTTGACTGTATTGTAACCTTGACTTTCAATATTTGTCAACTACCTCTAATTTTCTTTATATTATACTAAAATACAATACTATGCCAAAATGATGCTTTATTTCGTCATCTCACAGCCATTCCCTGGTAAACGATTAAAAAATTCCACATAATTTTATGTTTGACCCTAACCCCCAGCATGGCTTTGACTTTTAAAAATTGGCATCCCTCTCTAAGAGTGTTTCTTATTATCCTAAAGTACTTCTGTGCCATGATTTGTGCTTTGTTACATAATATCACAGTCATTCCCTGGGAAAATATGAAAAGCCCATAATCTGACATTTGACCTTGACCTCAGCGTGACATTGACCTTTCAAATTTGGCAGCCCCCGCTAAAAAGTTCCTTATTAACCTAAACTGCATCTGTGCCAAATTTGGTGCTTTGTTCCAGCAGGCCACGGTATCACTTAAATTTGGACTTAAGCCAATCCACTATAAGCGCTGTTGGGCAGGAACAGCACCCAGTCAAACTAGTTTAAAAATATTCAACAGCTTACCTGTATAGTTTTCTGGAAATTGATAGTCAGGGCGAATCGTTGGGTGGAGCATAACTAGGGATGGGCGGGGAATGGCTAAATCTAGAAAGGTCCATTCTCATGTACATTGGCTAATAACGTTGCAAAATGGTATTTCCTATATTCACTTATGTGCATGAGACGAGTTATTATCCATATATATATATATATATATATATATATATATATATATATATATATATATATATATATATATATATATATATATATATCGCATAAAAATAGGTAATACCCACCTAGTATTCTTAAGTGGGTGATATATATATATATATATATATATATATATATATATATATATATATATATATATATATATATATATATATATATATATATATATATATATATATATCACCCACTTAAGAATACTAGGTGGGTATTACCTATTTTTATGCGATATATATATATATATATATATATATATATATATATATATATATATATAACTGCACCACGAAACTCTTCACCCTTCCAGAGTATCAACCCATCATATGACGTCATAATCAACTACGCGATGTGATGACATCATAATGAATGAGGTCATGAATGACGTCGATAAGTACGTCACGAACGCATATTTGAAGACGGTCTATGCGGTGTTATACAAATTGTATGTCTTTACTCTTTAATAAATATTCTGTTGAATATTTTAAAACTAATTTGACTGGGCGCTGTTGCTGCCATAGGCAGCAGCAGCACCCAGTCGAATTAGTTACAACATATCCAACGGCTTCCCTGTATAGTTTTCAGGAAATTGATAGTTAGGGTATTCGGTGATCGATCAATCCCAACACGGCGAGGTGTTGGTGGAGCTTAGCTAGAGATGGGCGGGTCATAGCTAAAACCGTCCTCGTTGGTTCCAGTTCTTATTTACAAGGGCCGTAACTCTGTCGTAAGAAATCCGATCAACAACATTTGCACAATGTAAATTTGGGATACCTATATGATAATGTTCACCAGATTATATATTATTGAGATATTCATTTCTAGCTATGCCCCGCTCATTCCTAGCTAAGCTCCACCCACGTTTTACGCGTGTTGGGATCAATTTATATACTCTAAACCCCGAATTCTGAGAATGAAATTTTCGAGGTAATTATACAGGTCCTACGCTGTTGAACATTTGGAAAGTAATTTGCCAGCAACAGCGCCCAGTCGAATTAGTTCCAAAATATTCAACAGAGTGTTTATTAAAACTAAATTCATCAAAGACATACAATTCGAACACTTGATGGACTTTTCATGTTCACGACAGAACTAAATACATTATGCATTTTGACTAGCCTACATGTGGTGTATTCATTACGACGTCATATAATTGAGCGACATATCAGATCCATCCATTCGCATGGTTCCATTAACAAAATTCGCTTTTGATCTATATGCTACCAAAATTAGGTCAGACCAACCTAGTTCTTACATGGCATGGTACAAGGTAATAAGAGGATATATGACAAAACGTACCACCAAAATACTGACTGAGTAATTTACTGTTGATTCTTATAGGAAAATTGACCGTTGACCTATATTATGCAGAAGGTAAACAAGACTGACCTAATTGTTATATGTGGGTAGCTTATTCCCAATGGTATCCACCAATCAAGTTAGAGAGTCAATAGCTTTATACATGATGAATGACGTCACCAATGTATCCACCACCCCCCCCAAATGATCGTTATAGCTCAGCTGACTGACACATCAACTGGGCTATAGCGCAACGGACGAGACATCCTGAAAATGAAAGCTCTTCAAAGGCCACGTTTAATGTGGCTATTCAATAAGTCATCCCTGTACCGACAAACAGCTAGGTTTTCTGATTACCATAATCATTCCCGCTAGCATTGGCTGTCAAGAAACGATCGAATTCGTCTTTCCGGGGTATCCATCCATATATCATGCGACATATGACGTCATAATTAGCTAGAGCGGCGTGTTGGATGACGTCATAATCATTACGTCATAAATGATTATATGGGCTTGTTAAGCGATGGTGTATTTCGGGTTCAGTTATATTGTTAAATACACAGTGTTTTTGTTTAACAGCAAATGATGACGTCATAAACACGCACTTATGATGAAATTAAGCAAAATACACACTTCCGGGTTGTCAATCACGCACAGTGACGTCATACTTAACAAGCCCATATGGCCCGTCTTTAACTCTTAATAGTCAGACACGTTGTACGAATTGTATGTCTCTATTATTTAATAAACATGCTGTTGAAATTAGTTACAAATTAGTTACAAACTTGACGCCTGCCACCGCAAACACCTACGCACCATCACTGGACACCGATGGCCAGAGAGCTTAATTTCCAACGACGCACTACACAAGATGTGTAATACGCCGCCGCTGTCTGTAAAAGTCGCCCAGCAAAGATGGTCCATGTTTGGCCATGTGCTAATGATGCCAGAAGAGACACCAGAACAGAGAGCCTTGGAATTCGCCCTACTCGGAGCCAGCAAATACAGAGCCATGAGAGGACGTCATTGCATAAATCTGCTAAGCGTGCTACGAGGTGACCTCAAGAAAGCAGGATTATGTACACTCTTGCCAGGAATGGACTTGAGAAACCGGGAGATGATGATCAACAAATTACACCAATGGGTGCATGACTGTCAGCTAAGTTAGCACATAGAAATTGAAGCTGCACGTTGCCAGTGCGTCAATAAAATAAAAAATACATATACTGCCAGAGCCGTGCTGGAGTCAGAGTACAATAGGCATAAAAAGCCTAGGATTGATTCGTGGCAGGTGCATCCACAGATAGTCCCATATGAATCGTCAGTGTGTCAGGATATCAGACATGTGAAAGTTGGTCGGCCAAACCTTGACTCTTAGGCTTGGCGCGGTGGTCCAGTGGAAAGATGTCTGATTGCTGATGTTATGCAGAGTTGCAGAATGGCGGTTCGATCCCCTGACGGGGAGATGGTGATCAACAAATTAAACTAATGGGTACATGAATGTCGGCTAAGTTAGCACATAGAAATTGAAGCCGCACGTTGCCAGTGCGTCAATAAAATAAAAATACATACATACATGCTGGTGAATAGTAACAGCAACCAGTCAAATTAGTTTCAAAATATTCAACATGTTACCTGCATTGTTTTCTGGAAATGGATAGTTGGGGAGCTCAGAGGTTGACCGGTCCCAACACGAGCGAGGTGTTTGTGGAGCTTAGATAAAGATGGGCGGGGCATAGCTAAAAGTGGAAGGGTCCATTCTAGCGGAGGCGTTGGTAGTTCATTCAGATTAGTAGAAAGGTTATTGTCCTGTGATGAATCTTAATGCATTTTACTTTCACTCCACAGATTTCATGATGAGAACATTTGTGGCATCTGCTCTTATTGGTCTGTCACTGTGTGTTCTCGTGGAACTTTCATCTGTACAGACTGTGCTCAGGTCGAAAGCAGAGAAATCACAAAATGACAAAGGATATGTGAAGAATTGCAACCCGAAAGGACAGAACTTCACGGCGTGGTGGGAACCGAGAAAAATCTATTCAAGCGGCGCTCTCACATTAGATATGGACATACCCTCAATGCTCTCGTCATGGTCCAGTGGGTCTGCGTCAGTTGATGTCTATCTCAAGATACAACCGAAGCAGCCTATCTTCACGTATCGTAAGAACGTCAATTGTGACGACCTTAAGGGTGCCGTGCCTTGCCCAATTAAGAAAGGACAGCATATTTCCTTCCAGTACAAGTACCGTAGACTTCCATATTTGCCGCAAGGAGAATATATAATTGTCTGCAAGGTAACTGATAAGCCGCTGAATTGCAATGGCGGGATAGACAATGAGATTCTATGCGCTCAGTTAGATATCGTAATTTTGGGCTAAGACTAATAATGCTTATGAACCAGGCATAGTTTAGTAGCACAAAGTCACCGTCTTGCCCCCACCCTACACCCCACACCCAACCCCACCTCGTCCACCTAACTCCTCCCCCCCACCTCCCACCCCACTATTTCAACCCATGTCTGGTCATTAAAATATGGCCACTGCACCGCAGGCATGTGATCGCTTAACCTTTGAAACCAGAAAGCCGAATACGAAAACTTACACTGGTTAATAAAAATTATGTCGAATATTTTGAAACTAATTGTACTGGGAGCTGTTGTTGCAATAGGTTCCTTTTGAATTAGTTTCAAAATAGTCAACAACTGGAGTGTGTAATTACCTGGAGATTGGGATTCTGGAAGTTCCTGTTTCAAAGAGTTAATATTGGTCACGTGCCTTCTGAAATAACGTCTGAGCTCATGCAGTGTTCTTAAGACTAGTGATCATATGACCACATTTCACCAACAGTCCTAAAGAACCGCAATCTTGTGATCAGATGAGTGGCTCTCTGCTATAGGTAAGGGAGGAGTCCAGTTTTAGTTATGCCCACCCATATCTAACTAAGCCTAAACCACACTTTGCTCGTATTGAGATCGACCGATTCCTGAAATCCCTGACTATCAATTCCCAGAAAACAATACAGGTGAGCTGTTGAATATTTTGAAAGTAATTAGCCTATGCCCCGTTGCTGCCTATGGCAGCGCTGTATTGCAGCGCCCAGTAAAATTAGTTTCAAAATATTCAACGGCATATTTATTAAATTGTAAAGACATGCAATTCATACAGCAACGTTTAGTCCACCATCAATTAACACGTACCACTTCGATGTCAAAATTTTTAATTTTCAAATCAAGATAAAAGATGAACTGGTGTTTATTTTTCAACACCTTTGACAGCACCATCTTCCCCAAAAACTGCTGGGAAATATACACTACTTTCTGTGCTAGTGACACCGTAAAAGATAGATTGTTGGCATCAGTGTGCTAAGGGTTACGCGTTCGTGACGAACTTATCTACGTCATTCATGACGTAATTGATTATGCCGTCATCCTACACGTCATGTAGTTGATTTTGACGGCATATGATCGGAATCTTGTCACGCACGCACGCACGCACGCACGCACGCACGCACGCACGCACGCACGCACGCACGCACGCACGCACGCACGCACGCACGCACGCACGCACGCACGCACGCACGCACGCACGCACGCACGCACGCAGGCACACACATGCACACGCACGCACGCACGCACATACATGCGCAAGCACGCACACATCTTATCACGATTCTGCCACCGCATAACACCACCCATCATGCAGCCCTCTGCTCACATCCTGACACATAACCACAGCACATAGTCGGCCATGATGTCCATCCACATACCTGTCACTTGGCCCGAGAAGACTCGGGATGCTCATCACCATACCGCATGATTCAATCACATACTTATTATTTGAAGATATCGCTTGGACACTATCGTGTACTAAGCTCCGTTCACCCCGGCGTGGTATAACACTACATTTTGCACATAAATGTTGCTGTTATTAATTTTGACATGATTTGGTTAATGTGTATATTTCTCGCTGAAATTAAATATAACACTTTTAACACGTTTCTGTCAGCTAGACCCGTATTATTTCTAAGTGAATTGTCGTGTTCTGTGTTCATCTTTTACCCACATGATTAGTTGAATATTATATATATATATATATATATATATATATATATATATATATATATATATATATATATACACACACATCCCTCCCTCCCTTCTACACCACCCTCTCCCCGTTCCTCCACGCGCCATATAGGCGGACAATACCACAAAAGAAGGAATATTTCTTGCAAAAAGATATGGGCAGTATTAGCTATGGGCTAGGAAAAGCAGCTTATATTTTATTGTCAGTCCAACAATTTTTCCATTCATCCTTTTCACCAGGCCAAACTCCTTAACAGAGAGAGGAACAGACAAAATTAAGAGCAGCCAGTGATGAAAAAATTGCACTACTTCATGAACAGAGCATAACCGATCAAATTTGGGTCAGTAGGTATCAACAACTTGTAAAGATAAAGAAATCAACAGAGCTGGCAACCCAGTCAGTAGAAACTCGGCGCAAGAAGCAGTACAGACCCTGACACCCATTCAAACATATTAAAGAAGACTGTAAAGCATATTTTAAACCTAAATCTTGATACCTTCTTAAACAGACATGAAGAGCATATTACCCGGAAATATATTGGTGAAATATACACTGCAATGTTAGTGAAATGTACAAAGCAAGTATGTTTTTGATGCAATTCAGGACCCCGATCTGTACCGACAGATAACCTTTTCAACAAAGTTAAGTGGCCAGGATAGAACGAATACCGTGAACCTAGTTTTCTCCAACGAAAATGATATAGTAGAAAACATTCTGACTGAAGACCCAATTGGAAATATCCACGACATCGTGATCTGTTTCATTTAGCTATCGTATCTATGTCACCTATTAAACGATATCTTTAATGGAAACAGTGACAAACTATTAAATCAAACATTTTGCTCGACAAAAAGGCCAAAGTCGGCCTCAAACGTTGTAATGATGACGATCTTGTTGACCATATGTACAAATGTTAGGGTATTAGCCTGATAAGTCAGGTTCTACCAGTACACGCGGCTAATAATACGGGATATATAGAAATATTTTCACATTACCATAATAAATATTTGGTTGTAGAATTATTACAATATTTCGCACAGCACGAGAACATAGTGAGTTCTACATGGCCTTATGTTCGAAAACTGGTTACAAGGCATGTTCTGGTACCGAATATAGTACATTATTGGAATTTGACAATGGTGTGCGACTATTAAATTGCATATGACTAAATTACTGTATAGTAAATATTT
This sequence comes from Chaetoderma sp. LZ-2023a, assembly GCA_034401795.1. Lineage (NCBI taxonomy): Eukaryota > Metazoa > Mollusca > Caudofoveata > Chaetodermatida > Chaetodermatidae > Chaetoderma > Chaetoderma sp. LZ-2023a. The sequence continues at coordinate 311,484 of CM067360.1, forward strand.
TTTAAACCGTTGATACTTTATTAGCGTATTCATATACGTATCTAACCAGATGGGTGAACTTCTGGGGTCGAACCTATTGCAAACAGTGTGGTACAGAAAATCGTTGATCTGACAGAATTTGCGCCAATTTTCAGTATGGAATTGTGTACTATGAAATTACGTTCCTGTAGAATTTTTTTAAATTCGGAATACAACTAGCATATCTCCTATAAGTATTTGTGGGTGAAATTCTGAACGTATTGCAATGAAAACCATGAATTAAGTTTGAGCTTATTTACGTTACAAAGTTTTAAAATCTTACTACGTCGTAAGTTTATGCCTATACCAATCTAAACATATGAGTGATATTCTCGGCCGACACATTATGAGCGATATGTCAGGACATATTGACACCTATCTGAATGTGGTGAATGTGAACCAACCATATTACAATGGGGCCATATGGCGAATATGTAACTACATATTACCAAATTACTTGATGGTAGAATCGTGCAAAAGCAGTAGTACATATTCAGTTATATACAGCTATATGTAAAAAAAATTATTACAAACCGAGAACTGAGAATAGTTCCTATCTGAATGTGGTGAATGTGAACCAACCATATTACAATGGGGCCATATGGCGAATATGTACCTACATATTACCAAATTACTTGATGGTAGAATCGTGCAAAAGCAGTAGTACATGTTCAGTTATATACAGCTATATGTAAAAAAAATGATTACAAACCGAGAACTGATATTCTAATACTGATTATCCATCCGTGGCCACTAAATTGAATATTACGAATTACTACGTGGTAGAAATCTCAAGATTCATTAGCGTATTCATATCCCTATCTAACCATATGGGTGAAATTATGTAGCCACACATATTGCAGACGATGAAATCGCATACTACGAAAATACTTCACGTTCGAATTCTTTTAAAACCGCAGAAAACCGCAGATCTGCCAACATTGGAACAAATTTATGCGATGAAATCGCTTACTACGAAAATACTTCACGTTCGAATTCTTTTAAATTCCCAATGTAACTAGCCTATTCAAACTCCTATACGTCTATGTGAGCGAAGTTCTGGACCCGACCATATTACGGAAAGTAGGGCACCGAAAACTACGAATACACCATCATTTAAGTTAAATTTTGCTTATTAAAATTACTTCATCTAGAATTTGTTAGATTCGGAATATAACTAGCATAGTAAAGCTCAAGTCTATGTGGGGTAAATTATGGGGCTGAACATACTATAGACAATAGGGCTTCGAAAACTGTGGTGGTTTATTAATACAATGAACCTTTCCAGTTTAGCTATGCCCCACCCATCTCTAGCTAAACTCTGCCCATGCCGCTCTCGAGTTGGGATCGATGGATTTCTGAACTTCTAGACGATACATTTCAAGAAAGCTATGCAGGTAAGCTGTGGAATATTTTGACACTAAATTGACTGGGTCATGCTGCTGCCTATGGCAGCAACAGCGCCCAGGCAAATTACTTTCAAAATATTCAACAGCATTCTTATTAAATAACAAAAACATACAATTCGTACAACGTGTCAGATTATTAAGCATTTAAGATGGACCAAATCGAGTCAGTCATGACATCATTATTATGACGTTATCCAATGCGTCACTTAATTAATTACGACGTCATATGACGTAATATGATGGATAGACAACCTGAAAAGGCCCATTAACAAGTGGTATTAATTACCCTCGCTCCGTCAGAGGATGAGTGTATTGTATTCGGGTCTACGTGCATTCGGTATGGCAAGGGTCTACAATCTATGATTGGCCTTGTTAAAATATGTGACCTAGAAATACGGGTACTCTCTTAATACAAGTGGTCCATATTGTGTGGACCACGCATTAACAAGTGGTATTAGCCCTGTAATGCTCAATTTGCTCATGCCAATTTCAATAGAGGGGTCAATTTCTAGGTATGCCACGCCTATTTCTAGCTAAGCTTCAACCCTTTTTTGCGTGTTGGAATCGATGTATATATATATATACACACTGAATAATGAATTCCCAGATTTCCAATTTCAAGGTAACTATACAGGTAAGCTGAAGACTATTTTGAAACTAATTTGACTGGGTGCAACGAAAACCGTGAATCGGCCTAAATTTGAGCCGAAATTATTTCATGGTAGATAGTTTTAAATCTCACTACTCCGTAAGCGTATGCCTATATCTATCTAAACATATGGGTGATATTCTGGGGCCGAACGCATTATGAGCGATATGCCAGGACATACCTACACCTATTTGAATCCGGCGAATGTAAAGCAACCATATTACAATGGGGCCATACGGCAAATATGTAACTAGCTACGATGAGATTACTTGATGGTAGAATTGTGCAAAAGCACTAGCTCATATTGAGTTATATACATCCATATATAAAAATAATTATTACCAATCGAGAACAGACATTCTGATACTGAATATAGTAAATTGTTTGACAACTGTCCGTGGCTACTAAATTGAATATTACGATATTACTACGTGGTAGTACACTTAAGCTTCATTAGCGTGTTCATATCGCTATCTAACCATATCGGTGAAATTATGTGGCCAAAACTATTGCAGACAGGTAATAGTAGAGCATTGAAAACCCGCAGATCTGCCAAAATTGGAACGAATTTACGCGATGAAATCGCATACCACGAAATTACTTCACGGTCGAATTTTTTTTTAATTCCCAATATAACTATCGTGTTCAAATCCCTCTACGTCTATGTAAGCGAAGTTCTGAAGCCGACCATATTACATACAGACAGTAGGGCACCGAAAAGCACGAAAAATACCAACATTTAAGCTAATCTTTGCCTAATAAAATTATTTCATCTAGAATATGTTAGATTCGGAATATACCTAGTATATTAAGGCTCAAGTCTATGTAGGGGCTAAACATACTACAGACAATAGGGCACTAAAAACTGTGAATCACCGGAGATTTTGCAAATTTTCGGTATGAAATTGTGCACTACGAAATTACTTCATGGTAAAAAAATGTTTAGCCTCAACCCATTACTTCATAAGCGTATTGATATACCTATCTAACTATATGGTTGAAATTCTGTGGCAGAATTTCTTGTAGACGTTCTTACCTTAGCACATGCATAGACCTACACTTTCGGTTGATTTCCGTATTCAACAATCTGCTACAATATTATTGG
>CM067360.1:1036664-1089664 GCA_034401795.1 Chaetoderma sp. LZ-2023a
ATGTTCCAATTTCTGTCCCCATAGAATCTGGGACGTGTGCTAACAACGATATATGCCAGACGATCGCCTTCTTTAAACCCCAACAGGCGATCGGCAGATATGAAAATAGGTGTTTGCTACGGTATTTCTAACACGAATATCGGCTGACGTCGTTCTCCGTAGAATCCGAGCGGGTGACGTCACACCCGGTCGCTCGGATGTTTATGTGAAGAAAAATTTTTCATTAATTCGCGCATCTTATTCTGGGTGCTGCGTACTAAAAATGGTACCGGAAACTTTAGAATGATCAAGTTTACGTGCGATCACGATCGGTTTGCAATGATCGGTGGTTTCAAAATTCTTGAGTAGATGTGTGGTCTGCGGTTTTACCGTGTGAGACAGCAGTTTTGTTATACATTTTGTTGTTTTCTTCACATATCGTGCTGCGTTCGTTAGGAGTATAATTTATATTGATTAGTAAATATACCCTGAATGCTATGCGATATGATTCCTGGAGCCGTTACACATCCTGGAGGATCTATTATGGGTGTGTTGTGCCCGCCGCGTACTTGTCGTCATAATCAATGCGATCGTTGTTGTAACGTGGCGGGGTGGGGTGCGGGGAGGTTACGGTTAATTTATGAGTCAAAATATTTGAAAATTAATTGTCTGCCTTCCATCCGGGTCTCGTTCCGCTTGTTTATTGTAGGTTTGTGCTTATTTTATAGGCCAAGCCAGCCCCGCCATCATGTGACGACTGCCATAAGTTTGTCCGTGTAATGTTCAAGGACCATGTCTGTTTTAGGTGTGCCCTGTGTAATATAGATCATAGGTGTAATGTTTGTGCAGTGTGGTCCGTCGAAACGATGGTTAAGTTCCTTGCCCAGAAGGACTTGGCTGGGTCTGACGCGGGGTCAGGCGGTCCGAGAGTAAATCGTGGAGCGCCCGGTGCGGGTGCTCCACGTCCCCAGCTGGAGGTGGCGGAGATGGCACCGCCGGCGTGGTTTTGTCCGGCTCTGCAGGGTTTTTCTGCATTGCGTTCTGACCACGCTGGTGTCGTCCCTGCTACCAAAGGTTGGGGGGCAGTTTCTCCCCATGCCTGGTACGGATCCTGTCCTCGGACAGGATTCTGGACTGGTTACCGAGGGGGCCGTCTCGTACGGCCCCCTGGCAGTCCCGTCTGGCTTCGGCCAGACGGGTTTCTGTTTCTCTGCGGCCACCTCCGGGTGGTCCAGTAGCGGTGGCCGGTCCGTCAGGTGTGGGAGCCGTCCGCCAGGACGGTTCCACGGTTGACTCGTCTAGTGACGACTCTTCGGAGTCTGAAGACGAGGAGGCCGAGGAGGAGAGGTTGCTGCGGCCCGTGAAGCCGCAGGTGGAGAATATGGAGGTTGATTCCGTCCTAGACGGAACCGGCCTCCATTTGTCTGGTTTGGCGCAAGCCAGGTCAGCGGCTCCGCCTGTGGCTGAGGCAAATCCGTTACCGTGCACCGGTTCCGTGCAGCTTGGTTTGGCACCAGCCGTCACGGGAACGGGTGTGCCGGGCCGGGCGTGGTACTCACCTATCTCGCCTGGTCCGGCAGGCGGACGTGGGGTGCCGTGGGCGCCCGTGTCCGGCTATGGTTCCGCGACTGCTACGGGTCCGTACGGTTTTCCGTGCGGACCTACCCCATGGACCGGAGTGTTTCATGGGGTGGCGGCGGAACCGTGTGGTACCGGAGTGCCTGGCGTGTCAGCCGTGGCTCCTTGCTGGGAGGCCGTGGCTGGCAGACCCGTGAGCACGTCAACGGGTGACGTGTTTGCGGGGGTGTCTTCATCGGAGGTAGATTGGTCAGATGCTCTGGCGTGGCTAGCCAGGGTTGACCCGTCTGTGGTTTCGGCCACGGCCGATGAAGATGCGCCCCGTCCGTCGGTTGCGTCGATCAGGACGGGGATTTTGCCCGCGGCCCGGATCCAGTCAGTGGGACTGGATCCACGGTTCATAGAATGGTTGGATGCTATTTATAGCAAACAACTGATGACCAAGGGTCAGCTCCCTGCGGCCTCCAGGGAGGTGCGGGCAAGATGTCGTATTCCGCGGGGGGAATACGACAGGTATGGTGTAGTCCCATCGGTCACGGAGGATGACCGATGGGTACTTGGCGTCCAGAGTGCCGTGCCGGGTCACCCCGGTCCGGCACATGTGGACAAGTCTCAGGTACACCAGGAAGAAGTCCTGTCCCTATGCGATGAGGGTGTGAGGGCAGCGATGAGCGCTGTCAACCACTCTTATCGTCTCCTTCAGTCGGTGTGGGCTGAAGCGGGGCAGGCCACCCTGTGCCACCTGTGGCGCTTTCATGTGTCAATGACGGCCTGGTGCTGTCGATGGACGCATTGGCAAGGGTGCAAGCGCGTGTGACGAAATCCAGGAGGCAAATGGTCATTGACCATATGCGTCCGGCTACGGCAGTCAGGGAGCGTCTCCTTGGGACACCCCTGACAGGGCCTAGCATCTTCGGTGGCCAAGCGTGGGCCATCTTAGAGGATACCGCCAGTATCGCGCAGAATCGGTTAGCGGTAAACCTACAGCTAGAGCTAGTGCGGCAAGCGCATGCACTAGGGCCTGTGGGGAAACCGCTAACGGGACAACCTTCAAAGGAGCAGAAGAAGCATAAGGGCAAGGCGAAAGCTAGAGCCTGTTGCGACTTCTGCTTCAGCTGGGGTTTCAGAGCCGCCGCCGGCGAAGAAGCCCAGGAAGGTTGTAGAGGCGCCTACCCTCCCCAATGTTGCTCCTGACCGCCCTAGAGGCGGGAAGGGGAAGGGTAAGGGTAAGGCCTCAAAGGGCGGACAGAAGGGGCCGAAGCGTACCTGAGGGTACGAAAGCTCCCTTCATATGCGCCTGGACCGCGCCTGTGCGACAGGAACAGCGGTGCCAGTTATACCCGTCGTGAACGAAATGGTTCTCTCTCTCTCTCTCGTTAAGAAAGAGTGGGGGGGGGGGGCGGACTGCGAGCCGGACAACCCCGTTAGACGTCGAGGCGTCTATGGTGGGTGGAAGGCTCATGCGTTTCGTCGAGGCCTGGCAAGGTGTGACGTCAGACAGTCTGGTCCTGGGATGGTTATCCCAGGGTTACATGCCGGAGTGGTGGGACTTTCCACCACAAAATCTGTCTTTGGCACCTGTCTGGACACCTGTACCAAGGGAGCCAGACAAGTTAGAAGCCGTTCAAAAGGAAGTGTCGGGTTTGCTTCTGAAGGGAGCAATAAAACCAGCAAATCGAAACACTCCAGGCTTCTATTCAAACATGTTCCTTGTCCCCAAGAGCACAGGGGGATGGAGACCCATACTCAATCTCAGGCCATTAAATTGGTTTATCCATACGCCTCGGTTCCAGATGGAAACGCCGAGGTCGGTAATGCGGGATTGAGGAAAGGAATGTGGTGTGTATCGATCGATCTGAAAAATGCATATTTCCACATTCCTATGAATCGGAGTTGGCACAGGTTTCTGAGATTTGCGTTTCAGAATCAAGTATGGGAGTTTACAGTCTCCCGTTTGGCCTGTCGACAGCTCCGAGGGTTTTCACAAGAGTGGTCCTTGCGGTGACAGCGTTTCTCAGAAAAGAGAACGTGGCGCTACACACCTACATAGACGACTGGCTGCTTAAGGCAGACTCGGCAGCCAGGTTGAACGTGGATACTGCTCTGACTCTGAAGTTACTTTCAGATCTACGCTGCATAGTCAACGAGGAGAAATCCGAGTTGACGCCCATTCAACGTTTCGTTTATTTGGGGATGCGATTCGACCTTGAGGAGGGCAGGGTTTACCCGTCAGAGCCCAGAGTTGTGTCTCTGTTAGCCATCCTCAAGAGTTTTCGAGTGGGAAACCACATTCAAGGCGAGGCGGTTCCTTCAGATGCTGGGCATGATGGTCTCCATGGAGCAGGTTATCCCGTACGATGCTCTAATGCGAAGGCCTATCCAGTTGTATCTGATGTCTCTGTGGAAACAGAGAACAGAACCCCTGTCAAAACTGTTGCCAGTTTTGGAGCCGATAATATCGCATCTTCTATGGTGGAAACAGCGTCAGAATCTCCTATTAGGGGTTTTGCTGCACCTACCCCGCCCCCAGCTGTCCGTCTACACGGATGCATCGCTGGAAGGGTGGGGTGCCTGACTGGGAGAACCAGGTCTCGGGCACATGGACTCTCCCGGAGAGTCAGCTGCATATCAATCTGTTGGAAATGATGGCAGTGGAACTGGCGTTGGAAGAGTTCCTTCCGATGATCAGGGGCAGGGTGATATTGATACGGTCGGTCGATTCGACAGTAGTATCATATATAAATCGCCAAGGCGGGACCAGGTCGCCCACTCTGTGTATCAGGGTGTGGCACTTGATTAAATGGTGCAGGAATTACTCGGTTGTTTTGAAAGCAGCTCGTATTCCTGGCCGATTGAACATTCTGGCGGATGCTTTGTCTCGCAGACAGAGAATCCTGCCAACAGAATGGTCCCTCAACCCTCCAGTTCTGCGACGGATCTTCGAGCATTGGGGCAAACCCAACGTGGACTTGTTCGCCACAAAGGAAAATGCTCAAATCATGACATATGTCTCGCCGATTACAGATCCAAATGCCGTCGATACAGACGCTCTGGCGATAAGCTGGAGAGGAATGCACGCTTACGCGTACCCACCCACCATTCTTCTACCGAAGGTTTTGGTGAAGGTCAGGGAGGAACCGTGTCTGGTCCTGCTAATAGCGCCGTATTGGCCGAGCAGGGCGTGGTTCACGGATCTTCTAGATCTGCTGGTGGAAAATCCTGTGCAGTTGCCCGAGATTCCGAACATAATCTCCCAGGCCAAGGGACGCTTCCTACACGAGTGTCCCGAAATGTTCAATGACTGCGTGGATGTTATCAAACAACGTTCCACGTCGGAAGGCTTTTCTCGACAGGCTGCTGATTTCATCGCGGCTGCGAGAAGGAGGTCAACCTTCAAGTCATATAACAACAAGGTTAACAGATTTGCAGACTGGTGTGAAGAAAAGGGTATTGATACCTTTCAATCCACTATCAGCAAATAGCAGACTTTCTCTGTGAGCTGTTCTTTTGAGGACTAGCTCCCGTCACAGTTGCTGGATACAAGTCAGCTTTGGCATCAGTTATCCCTTGTCTAGCCAACAGGGATAGTCCAGAGGTGGCCCAGTTAAATGTGATGTTGAAGGGAATGAGCAATCTCCGACCGAGACAACCGGTAGTCATTCCAGCCTGGAGTCTATCTTTAGTGCTTAATGTACTGGCCAAGCACCCTTTCGAACCGTTGCGTTCGGCTAGTCTAAAGCATTTGACTCTAAAGGCGGTCTTTCTATTGGCAGCTTCCTCAGCTAGAAGACGCAGTGAGATCCATGCGCTTTCGGCAGAGAGGAACCGATTTATTGTTTCTGGAGAAGGTCTGCGTCTTCTGCCAAGAGCAGAGGTTATGTCAAAGAACCAATCTTTGAGATATCCCGGCAAACCGATCATTATACCGAAGTTAACTAGGTTTGATCGTGATGCCAGTGTCTGGTGCCCGGTCCGTGCTTTGACTAAGTACAAGAAACGGACTGACTCGTTACGGTCGAACGATAGACATCTGTGGATCTGCCATAAAAAGTCTTATGGCGCCGCATCCATGGATACTATCTCTCGTTGGGTGGTCGAATGCATTCAGACTACTCACGAGATGGCGACTGGGCACCAGGTGCAAGGCGTAAGGGCAGACAATGTCAGAGGAATAGCCGCCTCGACCGCCCTTTACAATGGTGTTCCGTTATAGGACATCATGGCCGTTGCACAATGGCACTGTGAGTCCTCATTCACGGATTACTATATGAGGGATGTGTCAGACTCAGCCAATCCACTCGCTTTAGCTGTTTTGAAACGATAGTTAGTGACCACACTGCTTTTCACCCTTTTCTCACTTCGGTAAGAAAAGAACCTAAAGCAGGCATGGTCAGGCGAGAGGATGTCAACCAGATTGTGTCACTGATGGCCGAACCGGTGAATGGTTGGAGGCGGTACGTCTGAAGTCCAATTATCATAAGGTAATTCAATAGTGAGAGTTTTTTGTATTATGGATATGTATCATGTTCATTCATCTTATATATTCATGCTCATTCCCAGGCTAATACATGGAGTATGCAGGGAGCAGTTAACCCTCTTGGCATATTTGTGTTTTCAGGCGAGATACATGTTCGTTAGTTCTCTCCCTTTTCTTAGGAGGAAAAAGGGGGGGGGGGGTGACTGTGACGCGAATGTGATTCGGTTCCGTAAACTTGACGGTCCTTTTAGGTCTCCGTTAGTCAAGTTTGAAGTCTAAAATCTTTCTCCAAGGGGCAAAATTAGCATTTATGGCTTGCCCCTTCCCACCAGGTTACTGATCAAATCTGGTGTATATCAGAAGTAACAGAATGGTGAGTATTGATCGAAGGAGAATGCAGGAAATGTCAATTTCCCTTTCTCCGAGATCTAACAATACTCACCATTCTGTTACGGACCCAGCCTCCCAGCCCCACGGAGGCAAGCCATAGTTTTCTCTTGTTTGGTGGCTATGCAAACAATATGAGCTCTATGGTAAACGGGTACTCGGCAGTTGGGAGCCGAGTACCCGGTTCCCAGGAGTCGGTAAAGCTTTCTAAGTCTATAATCCTAGAGCCGCTGTCAGGGCCAGCTGTATATCAGAAGTAACAGAATGGTGAGTATTGTTAGATCTCGGAGAAAGGGAAATTGACATTTCCTGCAATCCCTCTTATACCAGTCGTATTATACCAGCATTAGTCGCCTGTTGGTGGAACTAATAATATTTACTGGTGTTTACGTCTCTTTATTAAAAGACAGTCGGAATTATTAGTGTCTATTATTTTCACTAACGCGCAACTATTATACATAGACAATCTTTATCCTAAAAGCACTATCTTTTTAACATGATGGCGATCTTAACATATTACCGAGATTTCCGTATGTGTCATGGTATACAGATTATCGTGTGTAGTAGCTACCATAGAAAATGCGCAGTGTCGGTTCGGCCTGATAGTGCACTTATAGGTATATACATGTGTGCGCATATGTGCATTCGTATGTGGCTATGGGTGATACTGTAGGGTCAGCTCGACCCAAGGGTATAGTCGCACATGATAGGCATAAACATAGGACGAGTTGGAACTAGGCCGAGTTGGGGGTGGGCCGGGGTGTATTTGGGCCGAGTTGACTGGATACCGGTGAAGCCACTGGAAACTTTCGGTTGGATTGCTCCAATACTGTTCGGTGGGTCTTGGGTTTTTGCTCGTTGAAGTTGTTGTCTGGGGGCTGGCGGCGGGCCGATTGGAGTGGTGTGGGGGTTGCGCTGGGGGGGGGGGGGGGGCGGGGGGTGGAACGGCCGAGAATCTTTGGATTTAAGCAGCCACCAAGAATTTGCGGTCAAAATGTTTTCCAGGTCCAGAGATATTACAGTTGTAATATGTCGTCTGCAAAATTCAGTATCCAGACAGTTAATATCAAGTATCAGTGTTCAATCTTTCCTTTATTGGGATTTCTAACACAATGTCATTTGTTATTACAAAGATGAAATTATTGATTCTAAGTCTATAAATATAAGAATCAATAAATATATAAAAAATCTTAAGTTTTCTGCCTCTTGGCACAAATATCGAATGGTTTAGGATATCTAATTGATCAGTATACCTAAGCCAAGTCTTGAAGCTGGCTTGTTTTCCTATGTCGTTGATTTAAATATGGGACACAGTTTTGCAATCATTATAGGATCCTGTGTCCCGTTCAGGCTGATGATTTACCAGTGATTGCAGTCTAATACTTCAGTGTAGAAGAAGTGAGTGCAGTCTTGGGAGACCTTAGGTATATATAAAACCCTGTGACTTGAAGAATGAGTCTAGGTTGTTTTTGTGTGTTTAATGTTGGAGCGTTAATTGCTTCTTTTGGTAAAGGATTCCATACATTAACACTATTTGTAAGAAATACTTGCGTAGATCAAGTATTATTTGACAAGCTGACAAGATGATCTGTCAAGCCCGAGTGGCTAGGCATCCGTTGATACATTCAATAACAATTTTTTATTAAATCTGCTCCATTATTATACGATTTTTAAATTAGATAGTCAAATGTTTGCCATAGTTCTCTTAACAGGACCTTGTCATGCGTTCTATTCGTAGAATTGTGATGATGTCATCACAAGTAAGTTTCCCTTAATTCATCTTTTTGAGTGGTGGTTTGGGAAACCGTAATTTCTTTTCTTCATTCTATCTTGCTAAATTCTGTCACGATTTGAGGTTTTCGAATTCCAGTCAGGATTATTGCAGATCTCAGGTACAGGATTTGGCTATATCTTAACTCTAAGCACTCCCATAGGCTTACTAGGGTTTTTTGGTTTGCCACGATATCTGGTTAAATCTCTATAAATAAAAGTCTTTAGCATTTTAATAAGTTAGGCTATATTGATTTGAGACTTTTCTCCATTCAGAGTAAGCGGTATTATTAAAATATCCATAATAAACGTGAGGTACCGCTTTAGTGAGGGCTAAGCATAGTGATATAGCCCAGGATTTTGGTTGGAGCATCATGGCATATGTAATCTATGTGTTTTCTATGAGCAGTCCTCTTTAGCATATAGTAAGTTTGCCACATCTTTAAGGGCAGCCCTTATCAAAAGGGCCAGATATTCTTGGATCTAGAACCCTTCTCTGCAGTCTCCTCCCAAATGGTCTTCTGTTCCTTCTAAACAGAAGCTATTAGCTTTAGAGTGGTTGTTGTCTTCTATGATTGTCAAGGAGTCTATAGAAGAGGCTCTTCTTTGGAAAGTAAATCCAGGCTTCTGTTCATTGGTTGGATTGTCTGATAGGCATCTAAATCTCGATTCGTTCAGTCATTGCCATGGGGTTTTCTTTCATTTTTAGAAGGAGGATGGAGGTTTTCTTGGGATGTCACTAGATCCAATCTTTTTGCGACATGTCTGATTGCCCAGATTTTATCTTTCATGTCTCCCTTTTCGGACAGTTAGGTTAAGGGTCTCTAGTTCTCGATTCGATCGGACAATTCGACAGTAGTCTCTTATATCAACAGGCAGGGGAGCACAGTCGTCTCTCCTGTGCTTGGAAGTGTGGAACCTCATGTGGTGTCGCATGAATCAAATTTTCCTAGTGTCCACTCATGTCCCAGGCTGTCTGAGTTTTCTTGCGGACCAATTGTCTCGGGCGTGGGCTGTGGCCGCCCTGTCTCAGTCCTGGTCAGGAATCTTCGCTTATGCGGTCCCTCCCACAATCCTGATTTCTCTTGGTTCTGAAGAAAGTCGGGGACCAGATCTGCGAGATCTTGTTAATAGCTCCCTTTTGGCCAATAAGGATCTGGTTTGTAGACCTTTTCGATCATCTGGTACTTACCATCATCCAAACCCAGGAATCTTAAGTCTGCGTTTGGAGTATATTGAGTGCTCGATCCTTGAGAATAAAGTTTCTACAAGATCTCAGGAAATCATCGATTCTGCCAGGAGGGAGTCGACTCGAAGAGTTTACAAGGGTCGACTTAAGATTTTTCGAGAATGGTGTTCAGATCAAGGTCTCGTGCCTGATTCTGTTTCTATTTCCCAGGTGTTAGACTCTTTATCTTATCTGTTCGACTCTTTACATCTGTCTGCTAACACTGTAAGAGGATATAAATTTTCTTTTGCATCTTCTCTTCCTTGTTTGTTGAACGCTGAAGTTGAAGATTCTAAGGGTCTTAATCTTTTGATCAGAGGTTTAGGTAATATTCGTCCTCCAGGTGTTAAACCTTTGCCTTCCTGGAACTTGGCTCTGGTTCTTCAGTTTTTTGGGCAGGTCATCATTTCGAACCTATCTCTACGATTAGCTTGAAACTTTTAACTTTTAAGACCGTTTTTCTAATTGCACCTGCTTCTGCTAGAAGACGATCCGAAATCCATGTTTTCTCCGCTGAAAAGGATAGGTTTATCGAATCTGGGGATGGTCTGGTCTGGTCTTATATCCTTGAAGGGATTTTTTTATCAAAGACTCAATCAATCTGTTATCCAGCTAAGCCAATCAATCCGTTATCCAGCTAAGCTGATTATTTTACAATCTTTAACCTCCTTTTCTCCGGCTGACAGATTTTGGTGTCCTGTCAGAGCTCTAAAGCGTCGTTCTGATTTTTAGAGATCCGATCTGTCCCTTTTCTGGGTTCCGTATGAGGAGGGGGTAGCCAGTCCAGTCTCTAGGGCATCTATTACCAGATGGATTTGTGAGACCATTCACATTAAAGCTCATGTCATTAGAGGGATGGCTACCTCTTTTGCCCTTTTTGCTGGCTCTTCTGTAGAGGAAGTTATGCAAGTTGCAGGATGGAAATGATTGAACGGTAATGGATGTTTTTGTGGTGTAATAACAACCCCCAACAGACCCCTCTTTAGTGGGTTGGTCTGTAGTTTTATTAACCACTATAAAAACATACTTACCGTTCAATCACTACGACCCGGCCTCAGCCACCCCGCTGGGTATTGATTTGAGAATCTATTCTGGATATATGGCACTTAAATTTAGAAAAGTGAATCAGTTTTCACATTTGGGACCTACTGCGCATGCGCGAGCGTGCTTAGTGACAGGCGTCACCAAGGAGTGTGTACAGACTGGTGCCAGTCTATTGTAAGGCTAATGCAGGGGTCCCTCTACCAGAAGCCTGGTTGAGGGTCTACATGGTGATGGTATTGACATTAGGGAGTATGTAAGCGAGCATAAAATTTTTATTCTGATGGCTAAATGCAGATATTTGATTTAGCAAGTAGTGATTGAACGGTAAGTATGTTTTTATAGTGGTTAATAAAACTACAGACCAACCCACTAAAGAGGGGTCTGTTGGGGGTTATGATACGCCTTTTGAAGGATTCACCTTTATAGGTGCAAGATTTTGGGTGAAAATCTTTCGTTTTTTTGGTCAATATTCTCGTAAACGGCATATCATACGGAATCGCTTAAAATAATTTAATGAAACTGCAGGTGGCTCCTTTATGATGGGTAGATGTTCCTTTTGAAGAATTCACCTATGATGTGTTTTTTAATGCATGATGTGTCATGATTTTTGTCAATTTCCTTATTTCTTTTTTTTTATTTTTTTTTAACTCACTGTCGGATAAATGCAATTATCAATAATTATGCTAAAGCAATGGGAAATTTAAAATGTCCTCGAGAACTACTGGGCCAATTTCAATTATATTTGGCAGGAAGCATCCTTCGGCCATAGAGATTCTATTTTGTTGAGACGAAGCCGATCGGCCAATTTGACCGGCGGCAAATTTGGCTGGCGGCCATCTTGGATTTTTGGCCGATATTTAGAAACGTCCTTAAAAATATTCTTCTCCGTAACCGCTTGAGGGATTGAAGCAAACCTCATGAAATATGATCTAGGCCAAGACCTGAACCAAGTTTGTTCAAGGAACCTTGATTGGTCAAATGGTTCGGTGGCCATCTTGGTTGACCTAGTTTTAGCGAAAATAACTTCTCCAGAACCGCTGAAGGGATCAGGCCAAAATTTGGCAGATATGATTAGAGACCAAGGGCCATTAAAGTTTGTTCAAGAGAAGTTGATCCGTCCAAAGACATGGCTGCCATGTGCCAATCAAAATATAGCATGTTTGGCGGCCATATAGGATTATTTTATTTGATGGATTTTGAGGCCGAAATTGTTTTTTTTAATAGGTTTTTGGGTATTCCGATCTCAAATTTGCAATTTTCGAAATTGTCGGATAAACGGTTTGGCGGCCATCTTTGATCATTTTCCCGCCAAAAACTCTCGTTCTAAAGCAATGGGAAATTTAAAATGTCTTCTCGAGAACTACTAGGGCAATTTCAATTATATTTGGCAGGAAGCATCCTTAAGGCATAGAGATTCAAGTTTGTTCAAACGGAGCTGATTGGCCAATTTGGATTTCGGCTGATTTTTTTGAGGGATCGATTCAGAACTCACGAAATATGATCTAGGGCAAGAGCTGACCCAAGTTTGTTCAAGGGGACTTGATTGACCAAATGGTTCAGTGGCCATCTTGGATGACCTCGTTTTCGCAAAAAACGCTTCTTCCCCAGAACCACTGAAGTGATCAGGCTGAAATTTGTGATATATGATGAGACACTAAGGGCCATTAAACTTTGTTCAAGAGAAGTTGATCCGTCAAAAAAACCTAGCCGCTGTGGGCCAATCAATATATAGCATGTCTGGCGGCCATATTGTTTTTATATATGTTTTTGCGTATTTTGATGTCAAATTTGCCATTTTTGAGACTGTCGGATAAACGTTTTAGCGTCCATCTTGGATCATTTACCCGCCAAAATCTCCCATACTAAAGCAATGGGAAATTTAAAATGTATTCTGGCGCCATCTTGGATTTTGGTCGATTTTTAGAAATGTCTTTAAAAATCTTGCCCAAAACCGCTTGGGGGATCAATTCAAAATGCATGAAATATCATCTAGGGCAAGAGCTGCACCAAGTTTGTTCACGGGAACTTGATTTGCCAAATGGTTTGGCGGCCATCTTGGATAACTTATTTTTTGCCAAAACAACTCCAGAACCACTGAGTGGATTGGGCTGAACTTTGGGAGATATGATTAGGCACCAAGTGCCATTAAAGTTTGTTCACGGGAAGGAGCTACGTCAGAAACATGGCCGCAGTGGACCAATTAAAATGTAGCGTGTTTGGCGGCCATATTGGACTTGCAAAAATGTCCACAAACTCATTTAAAAGACTACTCCTAAACCACCCACCAACAATTTTGGCAAAAATACATAGTGACAGGCCCCTTGGACCTCTTGTTTAATAATATGAAGGCTTGGAATAAAATTGCTACCTACTACTAGAGAAAGGTATTTTCAGTGATTGCAGGGCCTAACGTTTTCTAGTTTGACTGGGGGATATTGTTGCCATAGGCAGCAACATCTCCCAGGCAAATTAGTTTCAAAATATTCAATAGAATGTAATTTTCAATTGTAAATTTATCAAAGTCATACAATTCGTACACTAGTACTGTAATTGATTATGATGTCAGACATGTGAGTAACAAATCGGATCCCTCCACTGCCTCTGGCGACCATGAGCAGTGGTGGTTGATGAAACATTACTCTGCCTAATAATTCACCTTTCCAGAGTATGTACCCATCATATGACGTCATAATCATCTACGCAGTGTGTAGAATGACATCATAATGAATGACATCGATAAGTACGTCACGAACGCATATTTGAAGACGGTCTATGCCTTGTACAAATTGTTTGCTTTTACTATTTAATAAATATTCTGTTGAATATTTTGAAACTAATTTGACTAGGCGCTGTTGCTGCCATAGGCAGCAACAGCACCCAGTCAAATTAGTTACAAAATATTCAACAGCTTCCCTGTATAGTTTTCAGGAAATTGATAGCTAGGGCATTCGGGGATCGATCAATCCAAACACGTGGAGGTGTGGGTGGAGCGTAGCTAGTGATTGGCGGGGCATAGCTAAAAATGGAAAGGTCCATTATCTCGACAGGTTAAACACGGCATGATATTGCAATCATCTCCGTCCATTGAAAATGTCTCTGTGTGTCTCTGTCCATCTGCATGGCTATCTCCTTCAGAACCATTTAGTGGAATTCAAACAAATTTGTTAAGTGATTTGTGGATTGTGTGATGACAGTTATATTGTGCTCAGCCCCCTGGAGGCCAGGAGATTTGGGGTCAAAGTTGGTGAAAGCATGGGGATCTATGATGGCATGCCATTGAGTGGGCATTCCAAATTGGAGTTACATTATTTACGTATTCATGGTTGGTTCTAAGAGAGTATCCAAAGTACATGTAACTATAATTTACAGAAGATTAAAAAAGAGCATACGCCCCTGACAGATACAAGATTAGGAATGGAGGATACACCCAGTTTTGATGTGAAGCCTACTGATGCATTGATACCCAGTGATGATGCTACAGGTACAGTGAACATAGACTCACAGAACACAGGTGGTCGAAAGTCAGCCCGTGTGACGAGACAAACACTACAGAAACAGAATTCCACCTGATAAACTATTCTAAATGTCTGTTATTGACTCATATATAACTTGTTCAATTTGTATCTGCAATATTGCATTGTGCCAAATCATATAAAGTAAGTGTACAGTAAAGTGTGTGTTGGCTAGTTGCTGAGATCTAATTACCGTTATTTATCATACAACTCTGTGGAACTGGTTTTATGTCATCCAGTTTCATATTGATTACATTGAATTATTTCCATGATTAGAAAATACAGGAGGATATTGCGGGCTCTTTCTGTCCATTGTTAGCTCTGCAATCTCATAAAAATCATTTGGTGGAATCGATCCAAATTGGTTATAGGTCACAATCCATTATCATATGATCACTCGTATATGACTCATATGAGTCATTGGTATATTATATGAGTGACTCATGATTGTGGATTGTGAAATGTCATTTATATTGGGTGTATGCGAGTGTGAGGATTTGCGATTGTGTGCCATCGACGGCACATTTGAGTTGTGAGAATGAAATGAATGATGTCAAGCATAAGAGTTACGGCTCAATATTTCACTGACATGCATATTTAGAGGCACAGACTGGTTAGAGTTATGCTGAAGCAATAAGAGTAGGAGGAAATCAGTCTGCATCGAAGCCAGCGTTTTAGTTTAAAGATACAGTCGCTGAAAGATTTTAAATACAGAATTAAGTATATAAACTGCTTCTAGCGGGCCAATACTAGCATTTGATCTTCGATTCTTAAGAGTATGGGCACTCAATAGCCAAAGGATCCAAATTATAAAT
This sequence comes from Chaetoderma sp. LZ-2023a, assembly GCA_034401795.1. Classification (NCBI taxonomy): domain Eukaryota; kingdom Metazoa; phylum Mollusca; class Caudofoveata; order Chaetodermatida; family Chaetodermatidae; genus Chaetoderma; species Chaetoderma sp. LZ-2023a. The sequence continues at coordinate 1,051,455 of CM067360.1, forward strand.
TCCCAAAACATAAAAAGAAATTTGATGGCAGAATTAAAGTATTCGCTTACAATTACAGTCGTGATTCGCTTACAATTACAGTTGTGATTCGTTCATTCCTGTTCCTTGATGTTTCCGGAATTCTTTTTCTTGATTTGCATCCTTTGCGCCAAGTGTTTTGAAGTTTTCCAAACGACGAGGATTTTAGAAGTTGTGGCGCCAGTATTTCCTCTGAAACTGTCAAACTATCTAGATATAAATAATTTCTCATTTTGAAGAAACTGTGTGAACTAATGGAAAATAGTATGCATTACTAACATTACATCGACATCATTACATTACCCGTTTAACACTCATTTCAGCCAAAAACGGCTTCTGCAGTAGTCTTGAGAAGTGTCCATTTGAAGACCAAGAGAAGACTATTTTTGAAAATTCACCACTGGAATGACTGGTTCGGTAATCAAGCCAGTCATTTCCAGTGGTGAATTTCAAAAATAGTCTTCTCTTGGTCTTCAAATGGACATTTTCTATGAGAAAATTGAAATTTTCTTTGTCAAATTTGAGGGTTAAAGGTTTAAGAATATACAAATTTTACTAAATTTATTTATATATCTATTAGCTAATGTCTCTTTAATATGTGTAGCCGCCATTATTTGGGATTCTATTGTTCTCACTGTTGTGCAATGCTAAGTATAAATTCATTCCTCTAACTCTCTAATGGCATTCTTGTACTGTTAGCTTCGTAGGTGATTCAAATTGCGTATTTCCAAAAGAACGTGAAACGTGCTTGGCTAAGATCAATAACAATTCAAGTGCATAACCATTGGAGTGCTATAGGAAAGATCTAACGGTGTGAGACGTAGGGCAAACTGACTTGCTATGTATGTATGATTACTGTATTCTGCAGCTCTTGTAATACTGCAATCAGCCCTTCTTGGGTTTTGACCACTGTGTCTTGTCCTCGGACAAAATCCTTAGCTTCCTCAGGTCCATTCTTGATTTGAGTGTCCCGAGTCCTGCTTTCTTGAGGTCACCTCGTAGCACGCTTAGCAGATTTATGCAATGACGACATTTGCTGGCTCCCAGTAGGGCGAATTGCAAGGCTGTGTCCTGGCATCCTTAGCGCATGGCCAAACAAGGACCATCTTTGCTGGCCGACCTTTGCAGACAGCGGCGATGTAGAGTTGTATTACACATCTTGTATACTGTATACATTGGAAATTATGCTGTCTGGCCATCGGTGTCCAGTGATGGTGCGTAGGTGTTTGCGGAGGGAGGCATCAAGTTCGTCTAGAGCTGCCTTTGGAGCTGCTAAGCTGTTAGTTATACAGCATCAAGGAGTTGCAGGTTGTATTGTATAAACATAATCTTTTTGTCACGGGCATCCTTGATCTACGAATCCATAGCTTCCAGAAGGACTGGAAAGCTATGTTCCCCATGACAGCGTGCAGCAATGTTAGAAGTACTGCAATGCAGTGAGCCCAGGATTTTACTTTTCCTCCATGGTTCGCCACGTGGGTCGCCATTTTCTTTAGATTCATGCTTTGTAAATAGGTATGGTGAATGCTGTTTTGGATTCATTCATAGAGATTCAATTTTCAATTTGGAGAAGTTTGTTAAGGGGTTTCTTTTCCTCGTCCACATCGTCGGCATATTCCATCCCTAGCGGTATACACTGGAGGTTTGGTCTTGTGGAATTTTCCCACAGGTGAAAAGCACAGGGGATAGACCATCAATCTCCCTGTGTGGAGCTGATTGATGTCTCGACCTCTCTACAGACTTCACTGACTCGACTCGACTCGTACTCTCAGCTTGGTGTCTGCAAGTAGTAGTCTCACTAGTCGTACGTAGCTCGTCTTCATTGCAACTGGCCTGGCGTAATACATCTAGGATCTTTGAGCGCTACCAAGATGAAATATTAGCCTCTATGTTCTGAGTTGTGGTGGAGACTCGGACTGACCACCAAACTGGCTGGGTCTATTGGCAAGTGGCTAGAAGAAACTATTATGAAAGGCAGAAAAAAGTGTCTGTCCAATTCATTATAACGATTAGAAGTCAGTTAACAACCAGAATATCTAGTACCAATTTAATGGCATACTAGACGAAAGTTAACCACCGCATACTAGAAGATATATCTATCTGCTTCTTGGTGACAGCGACTGTGGTAGGCCTGATGCTTGTTATAGTGTTAGCAGTCTGGACTGTCATATTTACACAGTATATGCATTTGGGTCCAGTTAAACGTGTCTGCCCGCTGTCTGGGCTGGTTAAAGGGGCTTAACTGAGTACAACCGGGTCATTTTTTGTAAACCTATGTTAACTGTACTTGCATTAGTTTAACCAGTGTGGCTTTTAATAGGGGATTTCCCTATTTTCTATCGGTTGGGTTATGGCGGTCATATTGTTTTTTGGCCAGAATATCCACGCTTAGAAGCGGGCCCATCTGTCAGTCTTTTTGAAAAGAATAGGTAGGATAAACCAAATGAGATTTTCAAATACAAAGAACCCTTTAGGGACAGTAACAAGAGCCATCAGACGACGGCATATTCCTCCGGATCCAAACATTTCAGATAAACGTACATCGTAGCTAAACTTTAGTTGTGTTGACATCTTGAAATGACTGCCAGAGATAGACGGGCTGACAGACTGACACACATACATTCTATACAGATGCATGGATGTACAGCCATACGGATAGCACATGCACATCTTCAAGTGGTAATGAGAATCCTTACTAAGTTTCAATAGAATCACAGCTAAATTGTAGTTGTGTTGACAAGAAATGATTGGTACTGCAGTTTATGTATCGGCTTAAAGGTATTTAAAGGGAGATAACACTGTAAAGGATAATTTTCTGGCCGCGAAAAAAGCACATGCACATCTTCGGATGGTAATGACTAGATTTACCATGTTTCAAAAGAATTGTAACTAAACTGTAGGAGTTGCATTGACAAGGATGGGCCGACAGACGAACATACATATTTGACAGATGGATGGATGTACAAGTATACGGATAGCACATGCACATCTTCATGATAACACTTACCAAGTTTCAAAAGAATCGCAGCTAAACTGTAGGAGTTGCGGTGACAAATGATTGGCAATGCAGTTTATGTATTGGCTTTAAGATATTTAAAGGGTGATAACTATGTAATGAATAATTTTTTGGCCACTTCAATCTGCCCTGACATGACCACACTTGTGTCTCTTACAGAACCATTGAAGTTCTTCCCCACGATCCCGACTGTCAGGAAAACACTACCCTCTGAAAGGCCTGTCAGTCTTACCGGATCCACCAACTACATAACATGGATCTGTTAGGCATTAATTACGCTGATTGGTAACCCAACCCCCCCCCCCCCCCCCCCCCCCCCTTATATCTAAGAAACGGCATACTAGAATTTTATTTGGCTTAGCCGTACTATCAAGGATATGTAGATGATGTAAGAAACTTAATCGAGTAAGGTCCGAGTTTGGGAGGATTCATGCCGAGGACGATAATCGGGCCACTGCTTCCAATACAAATAGGCTCTTAAGTTACTCAAAAGCTTAAGTGCGTTAGTTAGTTGTAATTAAAGAAACAACCCAAACACAAGAATTAAAAATATGAATTAATAGTGTATCTATATAAAATATAACTTTATAGTATATATAATTATAACAAATGCGATGCGCTATGGATGCGACAGAAATGTCAACAGATTTGACAAACAGATCTTATTCTAGTTGCACATAGAAGTTCAGGCATATATGATTAAATTATTTTATATATAATACAGTCAACCATGCTCTAGAGTCCATACACATATAGTCTTAACCCGTTAACACTCATAGCAGCAAAAAACTGCTTCTGCAGATGTCTTGAGAAATGTCCATTTGCAGACCCAGAGAAGACTATTTAAAAAATTTACTGGCTCGATAACCGTCTATAATCATAGACTTTAGTGGAGAACCTTGGCCAGCTTACATTCCTGTTTTAATGAACAGCTCACTGCAAATGTGTTAGCACCCTTTTAATTCTCGATTTATAGAACGCTGTTATAGCCAGTTACTATGTGAACTAACACCTTTTATTCTGAATCCTGCTCAATTATTTCCAACTCGGAAATATAATTTTCAGCAGTGTTCTGGTGTGAAATTATTCAAGCAGTTTAATAATAATATTTGAAAATTACAAAATGAATAGCTCTAGCCACCTTCTGCTGGATTTTGTTGATTCTGGTGATTTTGATGTATTTACTTCATTAGATTTACAAACAGCTAGACAAACACAGAATGAACATTACAATATTAAGTATAATACATAACTCAATTACAATTAAATTAGCACAACTAGACTCAGTAACGGAATGGTATGAACAGTTGACAAATGAATATGGTACATGTACTGATAACGGAAATCAGGGTCATATCTTCAGAACATCAGATTCAGATGATAAACTAACCATCACACTCTACAACACCACTGGTGTAATTCATGTCCAAGGCTGTGGACGCTGTGAGTGGGTGGAAAGTGATCTGAGTACTCTAGCAATGAGAGTTTATGCTGAAGATGTTGTTTCATCACCAGTAGACAAAACGTGTATATGTTGTGATGATTATAAAAACAAATGTGAAAATAATGACAATGGCAAGTCCAATAATGCTAGCAATGAAGTGCTTAGGCTTAATGAAAAACCTAAAAATGACATAATTGAGGGCACAAATTGTGATAATTTAGAATCAGACATTCAGAGTGGAAATGGTTGTGCTCTCAATCTGCAGGACAGTGAGCTGTGCTATCTCAACACAACAGCAGAGACAGTGCCTAAACAGTTATTTAGTCCAACACATGTCAGTACACCAGCAGTGTGTAGTGCTCCCATCCCAGTCACCCTCTACCATCCCAGTTAACAAGACCTTCTGAAGCAGCTCTTTATGCTAAATGAGCTGCTGTTAAGCAAAGAGGCTAAGATAATGGAGCTGCAAGGGGTAAATAAAAGGTTGATGTCTGAGCTGATGACTAAGACAAATAAGTTTTCAATCAAAGAGATTGGTGTAATGACAGTTACAGTCAATGCCAATAGTGTGGCCCAACAAACTGACCATGACAGTACTGTTAATATTAACGAATGTTTGGCTCCAGCTTTACAACAAATCTGACCATGACAGTACCGTTAATATTAACGAATGTTTGGCTTCAGCTTTACAACAACAGAACGTGAACATGCCAAAAGACCAATCCCTGCTCCAAGGTTTTCTAAAACTATACCACCACGACCACCAGTGCAAATAAATTCTACTGACGGAGCAAAAGGAGTCACAGACAAAATGCCAAAGACAGTGATATGCAGCGATTCTCCTCCAAGTGTACCTAAGGACTCTTATTATCGGCAGTTCCATCATCAAGGGGCTCAATCCGAAAGGGCTGTGTGATAATGTGGAGGTTATTTGTCTCCGAGGTGCCAGAATTGGAAAAGATCCATTCCGTGCTAGTGTCTCTCGAACTCGGGAATATACAAAAATATTATTGTTATGGGTGGCACCAATAATTCTGATGGTTCTGTAGGGGATGCATTAGTGGCCACGGAGCAACTCATAAAGGATGTACACAAAATTGCTCCAAACTGTAAATTACATATTTGTGAACTGTGTCCACGAGGTGATGTTAGCCGACGACAAGCGTTCATCCATAGATTCAATAGGAATCTAGAGACACGCGAGCCGTTTATAGATTTCACAGTGATTGAATCAGCGGAAGTTTTATTCAAAAAGTAAACTTGGTGTGATAGACTCTTCATTGTTCTATTCAGATAAACTGCATCTCAATAAGACTGGCTCATTGGTTCTTGTTAAAGCTATTGACTCTTATGTCTCCATTATAAAGAAGGCCCCTTGTGCCTACTGTGGAGAAACCAATCATCGACATTCTCAATGCCACCATGGGAAACCTGTGAAATGCTGGAAATGTAATGCTGAAGGACACAAATCTAGCCGGTGCTCAGTGTATTAGTATCTCGGCCATGGACTGCCTATTCCAGAGGACTACCATCCAATAAACAACAATGCCTATATTTCTAGTCATAATATGAACATTAATGATTCATGTAGTTTGTCACAATCTGTACATCTTCCTGAATGCCGCTTGGGCGAGTCTGACATTGTCTATTATTCTCATATTTCTTGCAATGATGATATACATGATTATACAAATATTATGGATAAGATATTAGTAAGAAATAGATATTATTTACTTAGTGCTAATGATAATTATTCATGTGTTGATGCTGCTTTTAGTGCTGATGATACTATTATTACTACTAAAACTACATGTGCTGCTTCTACTGCTACCATCGCTGTATCTATTAGTGCTTCTGCAGCTGCTACATGTACTACTTCTACTATTACTACTGATAATATTGCTAGTGTTACATGTACACTACTACCATAAATTTTATAAACTATATTAATATATTCTGTTATTGCATTGTTAATCCAGTGAAAAATGAAAAATCAGACTCATTCTGATAAAACCAAGAATTCACATAATAAACCAATGGAAATGTACAAATGACTTTATACAAACTGTAATTTCATATGACCTACCAGCTCTTAGCATAAATGATAACAGTCTTCTCATAGGTCACCTAAATGTTCAGCATTTGCTTCCCAAGATGACAGAAATAAAGATGATAACGGCAAAAAGTAGAAAAGATATAGCTATATTATGCACAACAGAAACATTTCTTAACACAAACCATCTAAACGCATTAATTAACATAGAAGGATACAATGTAGAGTGAAGAGATAGACCTAAACGTGGAGGTGGAGGTATTGCTGTATATATAACTGACACTGTCATACAGTAGGAGAAACAATTTAGAAAAACATAATATCATAAGTCATGTGGCTTGAAATTAAACAATACAAAATGAAATCATTTCTGTTAGGCTGTGTCTATAGACCGCCAAGCTCTCCAGCTAGTTGGATAGATGATTTTGAGTCATTGTTAGAACCCGCTTATTCAGAAAACTCAGATATTGTACTCATTTGTGATTTTAACATTAATCTTTCGAAACCAGGAAATACAAAATGGCAGTCAGTTACAGATCTTTATCATCTTGACCAGCTCATAAATAAATACACTAGAGTAACCAAAAAGACAGCCACCATATATATGTTACAAATAAGGAGAAATATCATTCTACTCAAGTAGGTACACTAGCTCTAAGTGACCACTACCCAATATTCACTGTACGCAGCAGTAAAGTCTCAACAACGCAATTTACATCAAGCTATTAAATATTGCAGCGTCAAAAATTTTAATGAAAATTTGTTTATTCAGGATCTTTTAGCGTATGATTGGAATGCAGTGAATGAATTAAGTAATCCAAATCTTGCTCTTAAAAAATGGCAGGAAGCATTCACTAACATATTAAATAAGCATGCACCTGTTATTGAAAGGAGAGTAAAAAGATTCTGTCAGCCTGGATGGATTAATAAAGACATTCTGGAAGCAATTAAGCAAAGGGATTATCAGAAAATGATAGGAAACAACAGAATATAAAAGACTAAAGAACAAGGTTATGTCATTAATAGAAAAATCTAAGAGAGACTTTTTCAGCTCTAAATTAGATGAAGACGAGCACAATCCTGGAAATATTTGGAAAATATTACGTAGTATCAATCTGAAAACTAACACCTTTCCCACTGTTTTATCTGATAATGGGGGAAACAAAGTAAGAGATCCAGAGATGCAGGCTGAAATGTTTAACCAATACTTTAGTTCAGTGGCATCCACTCCAGCCGAATCCATTCCAGATAAAAATGCATCATTTGAGGAACTAAAATCACATGTCAGCAGTAAAGTTCCAGATAATATCAAATTCCGGATACCATATATCGCTGTAGATTATGTATATGATCAACTTAGAAATCTGAAAACTAGTAAATCTGCAGGATATGATGAACTGAATGGTTATTTTCTTAAAATTGCTGCAGCTGTGATAGCTCCATCCATTACTGGTATCATCAATAAAAGTATAGGCTCAGGAATTTTTCCAGCAATATGAAAACATGCTAAAGTTATACCGTTGCACAAACCAGATTCTTTAAACAATGTAAACAATTACAGGCCAATATCTATTCTACCGGCTATATATCGAAAATAATAGAATGACATGTACATGATCACATTTATAAATTTTTAACTAAATATACACTACTAAATGAATCACAGTCAGGATTTAGACAAAAGCATTCATGCGAAACTAACTGCATTGCTTAAAATAATTGAAAAATGGCGCTTCATGATAGACAAGGGTGATCTAATAGGAGCCATCATGATTGATTTGAAGAAAGCTTTCGATCTGTTAAACCACAATATTTTGTTACAAAAACTTGTCATCTACAAATTCGATGATCAATCATTACAATGGATGTTTTCATATTTAGAAGATAGAAAGCAGTATGTTTCAGTTGCTGGAAAGACGTCTGACCATTTGTCTGTCAACATTGGAGTGCCACAAGGATCAGTGTTAGGCCCTCTATTATTTATCCTTTGTATTAATGACTTTCCCCTGTATACTAATAGTAATCTAGATATGTATGCCGACGACACTACTATGCATGTTAATAACACAAATGTAAACAATATTCAAGAACAATTAACCAAGGATATGGAATCAGTGCAAAAATGGTGTCGATTCAACAAAATGCTCCTGAATTTAGATAAGACTAAATTAATGTTTCTTGGCAGTAAGCACAAGCTAAAAAGTGTAAATACACAAATCATTGTACCCATGGAGAGTGGAAATGTAACCATCGTTACATCTGGAAAGCTTCTAGGCCTACACATTAATAACACACTCTCTTGGAATGAACATATTAGTAAAATCTGTAAAAAAAATCTCATCCCTAATATACATGCTTAAGAAGAACAAGAATTATCTAACAATTGAACACGGGAATTTATTTTACAAGGCATACATACTTTCACATATAGACTATTGCTCACTCATTTACTGTCAAACTACACATTCACTATAAGAGAAACTGGAGAAATTGCAAAAGCGAACTGCACGTATTATCCTTGATGCCCCATTTAGAGAATCAACAGAAGATTTATATAAACAACTAAATTGGACAACTCTGTCTACAAGGTTGGTCATCAAGACAAATGTTATGACATATAAGGCGCTTAATAATCTTGCCCCAAATTACATAAAGAATTTGTTCACCCTCCCAGAAGACGTACACTCACTCAACTTGCACTCAAAAACACATTGTCATCTTCAACTTCCACAATTTAAGACTGATTATGGCAAAAGCTACACATACACAGCAGTCAAACATTGGAACTCACTGCCTCAAAGTCTTACACAATCTGACACTATGTGCACATTCTCATACAACCTACTAAAGCATTATAATGCAGGCTAAACTTAAATACACAAGTAGCAAATTCTGTAGTAAATACTTAGACAATCTGTAGTATGCAATAGTTACTAGCTTTTATATTGTATTTTGGTAACAAGATATGACTAATGTAGATAATTATTTTATAACTTACCTACTGTATTGACCTTTTCAGCGATAAAGTCCCCAATAAACCAAATTCTTGGAGATAGACAAACTATTCTGTTGAGTAGTTTGTGCTAAATCTGACTGAGAGCCATTGCTGCGTAAGGTAGCAGAAACTTGTGGTCAGATAGGTCTCAAACTATTCAATGGCATTTTCTGTATGGTTGGTAAATTGAAATATGAGGTAGTTGTCGATGAAAGGGTGAATATATAGTTCTGTACATAGTGTTATATATATAAATATGTATAAAATGTAATATAGCATGTGTGTGTGAGTGCGTGTGTGTGTTGCCTGCTTGGGTGTGTGTGTGTGTCCGCTCTTTTCTATGTGCATACTCTACTCTGGGAGGGCCTCAGGAAGATCAGTTTTTATGGATGATGTACCCTCATTAAATAAAGATTATTATTATTATTATTCCAGTGGCCAATTTTCAAAAATAGTCTTGTCTTGGTCTGCAAATGGACATTTTCTATGAGAAAATAAAAATTTTCTTGAATAAATTTGAGGTTTAAAGGGTTAAGTCTACCTTTATGGACTATCCAAATGAGTGAAACAATAGATTTTAACCACCTTCCCATAAAGCCCACTTATCCGGTCCCCGGGGTGGCCTTTATAGGCAGGTTTGACTGGATATATAAGTCTGGTAAATACAAGTATAAATACAAGGTATACAAGGTGTTATAGAGAAATGGAATAAAATCTGATATATAAATAAACTGACTAGTTAATAGATAATCAACTAATTGGTTGAGTAATAAATAAGCAACTAATTGATTGAGTAATAAATAATCAACTCAGAGCTCTAGATAAGCTTTTCAATAATTGGGTGATTCACTCTTAGAAATCTTGTAAGTTGGGGTTTTTTGAAATTAATTGGTTGTTTTAATTAAGTTATTATACATTATATTAGCAATAGAACTGAAATTAATTGGGTGATTGACTATTTCTGCACTCATGATGTTAAAAATTAATTGGGTGATTGGCCATTTTTATTGGGTGAAAATGCAAAACACCTGCTTATCTAGAGCGCTGAATCAACTAATTGATTGAGTAATAAATAATAGATACACACTCAATTGTGATGTCACACAATGACTAGCAGAACTCGGTTTGTAGAATCAATATATGGTTCTTGATAGAACAATTATTTTGTTGATTAGACACAGCAATTAATTAATTATTTTGTGTTGAAACATAATTTATTGACTGGTTGAACAATAGAGGAGTGATCATTTCTAGCCTTGGCCCATCCGGTTCTAGCCAGATAAGCTCCACCCACTTTATACATAGATTTGAACCAATTTTAACATTTCAAACCCTGGAATCTCAATTTCAAGAGAAATTAAGAATTACAGGTAAGCCTTTTGAATACTTGGAAACCAACTTGTCTGGGAGCTGTTACTTCTAAATTAGTTTGACAATATTCAACCAAATGTTTGTTAAATAACCATTTAATGGTCAAATTTGTTCAGGAAAAATCACGATATTTTCTTATTGAATGCCCATTTGCAGGCCAAGAAGACTATTTTGGAAAATTTACTATTGGAATGACTGGCTCCCACCAGGCATTCCAGTGGTAAATTTTCAAAAATAGTCTTCTCTTAGCCTGCAAATGGGCATTCCTCAGGGCCACTGAAGAGGCCAGTTTTGGCCAGCTTGACCATCAAAGAGTTAAATGTAAATTCATCAAAAAGCATATAATGTATGCATCCAGGTCTCAATCATGGTCATAATCAACTACGTCACATGTAGGCTGACATCATAAGCAATTACATCATGAATGATATGATATATAGTCCGACAAGTTCTTAGAACTATGTCTTTACTAGTTAATAAACATTCTGTTGAATATTTTGATACTAATTTGACTGGGTGCTGTTGCAGCCATTAGTTTCAATATTCAACAGCTTACCTGTATAGTTTTCTGGGAATCGATTGATCCCAACATGAGGGCAAAATGTCGGTGGAGCTTAGCTAGAGATGGGCGGGGCAGTTAAAACATTTTGCCCATTTCATGTCAGACCTACTTCATTTGATTGTGGCATCAGCTAATAAGTGACATTTTGATCATGATGTCAGATACAATTGAGTGACAGATCGGATCCCTCCATTAAACAATTATAAAATCTTTGGCCGAATAATAATATCAAGCCAAACAAGTACAAGGGATGTATGAGTGCAGAAATTTCTCACATTGATGAAAGATACGTATCCTGTCTAAACTTAGTACTGCATGTATTTGTTACTTTATGGAAACTAACAAGGAGTGTACATGTAGCCACCATTTTAGTTAGTGCCCATAAAGTAACACCTAGTCCTAAATTTAGTCAGGATACATAGCTTTTATTAATATATGAGAACTTTAAAGACTGAGGTAATATGGGAATCTCCCGACTGACGTCATACAGCGATGATCTCCCGACTGACGTCGCACAGCGATGATCTCCCGACTGACTGTACACAGCGACCGCTTGAATCACAATCATAGTGTTAATTCTAATGACTTCTGACAAACAATTTTTTGATAATTGACTGTGAGAGCACCATGCTAAATGCACCGTGTTAAATTAATTGAAGACTGAAAGTTCCATCGCATAATTGATTATTTAGAACTCAAAGACAAACTGTTAAAACATTATACAATCATGTAAAAAGTATGTAAAACAGAAATAACATTCATGTAGAGGACTGCTTCCAGCAATGGTAGCAAAAACAGGTTTAACCGTTACTGGTCGAATTTGGCAAAAAAACTACATTTTTCTTACTGAATGCCGATTCACAGGCCAAGAATATTTTTGACAATTTACCACTGGAATGAGTGGCTCGGTTATTGAGCCAGCAATTTCATTGGTAAATTTTCAAGAATGCTATTCTCTTGTCCTGCAAATGGACATTCCTCAAAAGCAAGGCACAGAGGCAGGCTTGACCATTAACCATTTAACACTCATATCATCCAAAGACGGCTTCTACAGTGCTCTTGAGAAATGTTCATTTGCAGACCCAGAGAAGACTACTTTTGATAATTTAGCACTAGAATGACTGGATCGATAACCGAGCCAGTCATTCCAGTGAACAATTTTCAAAAATAGTCTTCTCTGGGTCTGCAAATGGACATTTTCTATGAGAAAATGAAGATTTTCCTGAATAAATTGAGGTTTAAAGGGTTAAATCTACCTTTATGGACTATCCAAATGAGTGAAACAAAAGATTTTAACCACCTTCCCATAAAGCCCACTTATCCGGTCCCCAGGGTGGCCGTTATAGGCAGGTTTGACTGAATAAATAAGCGGTAAATACAAGTATAAATACATGGTATAGAATGAGTTATAGAGAATTGGAATAAAATCCGATATATAAATAAACTGACTAATTAATAGATAATCAACTAAATGATTGAGTAATAAATAATCAAGTAATTGATTGAGTAATAGAATAGACAATTGATTGAGTAATAGATAATTGGTATGTACTTAACTGTGATGTCACACGGTGACTAGCAGAACCAGCTTTGTCGAATCAATATGGTGCTTGATAGAACAATTATTTTGTTAATAAGGAAAAATTAGTTACCTCTCCAGGATGTAGAAATTGTTTGAGTGTAGCCTTCGTGACCATCTCGGTCACTTCTTCAGCACTAACTGACGGTCGCTGGCAACGTCACTCTGGTCAGTTCTTGTGGAGTCACATGACAGCATGGACTGGTAGACTGCTGGTATATGGTAGCCCTCGTCTCGGTTCATGGTTGATTGATGCTTGTAGATTTCTATGGGCGCTTTAACTTTCCGTTTAAATAAGTTGGTATCGATGTTGATGACCGAGACACAGCTGGTGGGGATGATGTGGCCAGTGGATTCTGTGTGTTCTGCCACAGCTGAGTTGGAATGGATTTTAAGATGTTCTTTGACTCTGGTGCTGAGAGGCCTTTTGGTTTTGCCTATATATGTCCCCTTACATTACTCAAAACCACTACAGAGGCCGGTTTTGTCACGAAAGGGTTAAGTAATGCACTGAGCTCCCGATGCTCACACACTAGGGAATTCATTCGCGTCTCTTAACTGTGGTAGAGTAGATTCATCTGACCTATGTATTTTTAATCGACACAATTTGATTTTCCATTTATTTTCGATTGTAGGATCACGGACAAGACCAAACACTTGCTCAAAGACACCGAGACACTGGTCTATCTTATGAATGGTCCCGCATGTCATAATCAACACCAAGCCATGTGCTTCTGATTTTGCTTTCAAACCTTCAGTGCTTAGGTTTGGCTTGAAGACTACGTTGTCTTCTCTTACAAACGCTAAATATTTTTCAGAGACTTTCATCGATCCTAAATATTCATCTGGATGCACATCATTAGAAAACTGCATTCGGACATCCTGCCAAAAATGATGTGGTCCAAAGTCACCGAGGGGTTGCTGGTTGTTTTGCTGTATTACTAAAGGGTTATGCGAGTTCAACAGATTGAAGAACCAATTAAAAAACTCATTAGCAAGGGTCAAGAGGTCGCTTGAGACAGAATTTCCAACCACCGGCATTGGTGCATGATGGTAAACGACGTTCTGGAATTGACTGATCTGATTAATGATAACGGTAGGGTGAAATGTATTATTTGCACTGACTGGTTGTTGCCATGACAATTGTTGAGGAACATCTCCTGACCCAGTAGCTATAGTATTCGGCCGGGGAAATACAGATGACTCAGCAGGTAGGACACTGGTTTGAAGTCTGCCAACTGAGGAAATGGCACCATTGCCCTGAAAAAAGAAATCACATAATTGTAAGTAAAACGCTAATTAACAAGACGTTACAAGCAATACTTGCTAAGATGTGGATTACTTTCTCCAGTGAAAGAAAATATGTACTTTGGATGTGTCATCATAACTAATCAAGAGCAAGAACTGCGTGTCTATAACTGCACAGAACACTGATTGTCCAGGGGCATAACTTACTCCACCAGTCATTGACGAAGGTGAAAGAGCAATGGTCCTTTCCAGTTTATCCACCCATCATATGCCGTCATGATGATGTGCAAGATGATGTCATAATCAGTGACATCATGAGTGATGAAGATAAGTTCGTCAAGAATGCATATAATTGGTGACTGACTAAGCGTTGTTGACGAATTGTATGCCTTTACTATGTAAACACATTCTGTTGAATATTTCGAAACTAAGGCCAAAATAAAAATAGTTTTTGTTTCCGGTAAACTGCCCGGGTGAACTTTTTGGCCTGTATGACCCGGCCGGCAACAAAATAATTTTTTTTCCCCCAATGTGTGATATTTCCATGACACTGTTAGCGTGTTAAAATCGCTTTGTTAGCAATTAAAAAACCCATTTTTAATGCATCTCTACTATGAGATACGAAAAGAGACCTACCTTCCAATATATTTTGCCTCAAAATCGCTAACATAGATGCTATATATTGCTAAACCATTTCCTGTTTGCATAACATTTAAATAAGATCTCCAATTTGCGTCGTAAATAAATGACTGTCTAGCTCACGTGATCATAATGCGCGTTTCCTTAAGGGCGAATTTAGGCAGTCACGGTGATAGCTACTCAGTCAAGCTACTTGAGACTGTCCTCCTATTGGCGAAAGTACCTACCCGAGTAAAACTATTGATATTTTGGCACTACTCCAGCACGAAACAGACACTCTAAACTTACCCCAACTGGCACCTATTACTCGTGATCGGAATTGACAGTAAGGTTTCGGTTTGTTTATAGGGCAGAATAATTGTATTTATAAACTTTTTAATTTAATGTACCCGTATTCCGCTTAATAGTAGCCTATGCTCTAATAGAAGCCCACCCCCTAACTTTGACATATGAGCTCCAATGATTTCTTAGCAGTTTCAAAACGGCAAAACTCTGTATTAGAAGCCCACCCCCCCTAACTCAGCAGACTGTATAGGAACATTTTTCTTAAGAGCAAATTTGTAAGAATAGCGTGTATAATAATAACAATCGTGTCACAGGGTATATACTCCAGGCCGATCTCTGCCCTGATACATTCCCAGCCCCTCTAGAAGTCAATACAGGCCTCGGATTTGTAAATCTCGACCGCCTATTAGATTAATACTAGTAGTAGGCTACGTATGTTCAAGATATAATAAAGTTTATTCCACACTTTTGTTGTCAAAATGCGCGTAAAACAGTCTTGGCGTGATTAAATACCTTCCTTATAAATATATTTTAAGACCAAATTTATGTACCAAACAACAAGCATGGGAGAAAATGTGCATCAATTTTGTAACGCTGATCAACATTAAATGATCCAAATTGAATTATTATGAACGACAATATAGCTGGCTTCTTAAGTTGGCGAGCCAGCGGTTCTTGAGATGGGAGGCATCATGTTCTCGCGAGATATTATACGCTAACGGGAGTTTATCAAACGGGTACCCGTTTTTTAAGATCAGGATAATACTCAGTTCCTATCGCGCAATGATAATATATAGATATTCCCGAGTTCCGAGTCCCCGATTCCAGAATATTTATATCCGAGTACTCGCTCTAAAATAAACTCTTCAATTGGAGGCGAATCACGTGATTTGTATTTTTTCGCGACGCCATTTTATACCAAATTGTGGATTCATTTTGATGTAATAAACGAGCTTTATTAAAGGATCCGCAATATTTAGGCGCTCAAATCAAATAATTTCACTTCCCCGATGATGTTTTGAGGTATACATTAAACGTAGGCGGTGGGGATTTTTACGGGAGAAAATACGTTGAATTTCCGTGGTATCAATTTTGGAACTTTTTTGGGAAAACTCTGTAATATAAGTCCACCCCCTTTCTCAGAGATGTTTGGTTGGAAATTGAACACCTCTTGTCCTAATAGAAGCCTAGGCTATTATTAAGCGAAATACAGTATTCCGTGATCCGACCCGTTTTTGTGTTTTAAACGGCGTTTGTAATTCCCAATCGGTAACAGCCTATGATTCTACTACTGGTAGTAATATTTTATTGATAAATTTTGATTCCCTGATGGGCATTTCCGATCAGAACCAATCAGATTATTTGTGACACTACGTCATGGAAATACGTCATTACAAATGTTATTGCGTTTGGAACACTTCCTCTATACATACCGCTACTGCGTTTCTATTGGCCACTACGGTAATGCGCATGAAAACTATCCAATCACGAGCGAAGAACAATATATACTCTGCTTAATGTGGTACACCCTGTTTACATTAGTTCTTCACGGCGGATACAGCGACAGATATGAACTGTCATCTGCAAAGTCAATGATGATGGAAACTAAAGATATTTCTCCAACTACAGTTTGCGTTACAATAACTGTGCAAAAACCACAATCGTCGCCGGTTAAAACTATATTAAATAAAAGAATAACTAAATATCCTGCAGCAACAAGTTTTCTGGAATTTTTCGATCACTAGTATTGTGAAGTCATAAAAAGTCATGGTCTATTGAGCATATCTATATCTTATTTTAATTCAAACTATATCATGTCTGAAAAGGAAAAAAATAAAAAATAAAATAAAATTCTTTTCCTCCCTACTGACATTTATTCCTCCCACCCGGTTTGCAGGAAACAGATTTTTTTTATGGATGGCCTAGTTTGACATAAACAGCACACAGTCATGTTAGTTTCAAAATATTCAACCGTTTACCTGTAGAGCTTTCTGAAAATTGAGCCAGTAATTTCAGTGGTAAATTTTCAAAGAGTTCTCTTGGCTTGCAAATGGACATTCCTCAAGCCTACTGCGCAGACAGGGTTCTCAGCACTTTATAAAAAAACACAAGATTCCCTGAGTTTCCCCTGATATTTCCCAGAGAAATTTCCAAAATTCCATGAGAAATATTTTCACTTTAATGCGGTTTTAGGAAGTCAAGACGTGGTTACGGTAAAGCAACTAAGATGCTGATAACATATGCAACACAATTGTAGCCTGTACATACAATAATTTTAATTTTTTCCATTTTCAGTCAATTGACACAATTTGGGCACATGACACAAGCCGAACATATGACAAACTGGCAAAAGGCGAAACCTTCACTGTTTGGTCACTGTAAAATTCCCTGATTTCTGGTGGTGTTTTCAAATTCACTGAGTTTTCACTGACTGGAAAAATGGAAACTCATTTTCAGGGTTTTCGCCGATTTCCAGCGTGGCTGGGAACGCTGGCAGAGGCCGGTCTTGGCCGACTTCGGCATGAAGGGGTTAAAACTGTAATGGTCATGGTTGGTTAACTCTCTGCTCATTGCATGTTCATTTTCAGGTGTTCATTTTCAGGCCAAGAGACTAGTTTGAAAATTTACCCCTGGAATGATTGGCTGAGTTAATAATGCAGCAGCTCTTCATTCTTGTGGTAAATCTGGGAATGTATATTTATCAAGAATTCACTTTTGGCTGGCTTGACCATTAAAGGGCCAAGCTACTTTTCTAAAATTGTTTACGTTCATATAGGACTAGTGATTACTAGATTCTACTTTAGCCCTTCAAATTTTCTATACAGACCAAGGGAAGACTATTTTTGAAATTTTACAACTGGAATGACTGGCTCAATTACCGAGTATTCTAGTGGTAAATTTTCAAAATGTCTTGCTCTGCTAATCAACATTTCTTAAGATCACAGCAGAGGCATTCATTGGCCACCATGACCATTAAAGGGTTGACAAATGAAATTGTTACCATTGGGCTGGTCATTGTATTAACCCTGGTCAATTTCTACTAGCCTCTGGCTCATGTTAATTTTAACTCCTGCTCTCACAGATCACTTCCTCTGATGACAAATCAATCCACTCCAGTCTCTGTGTAATGAAACTAATTCAAACAAATTTGGTATGTGATTATGGAGTGCAGAGGATACGCCCCCAGGGATGGGATGGGTAAAGAGGTCAAAGTGGTGAGCATGGGGATTTGCTATAATGCGTCATCGACCAAGCAATCTAGTTATCACTCACTTACCATCATTGTCGAAGACTTGATGCTTGATAAATAACATTATGAACAGGAGTAATCAGAGATTGTAAACCACCGCCGAGACCACCCTACCGTTTTTGTCATATCCAAATTTGTTAAATCTTTATGTATGATCACACAGATCACAGCCAAAGTCTGGAAACCCTTGTTTAGGTTATGTTGGTTTGTTGTGTTAAAATTTTAAACGAATCGGATCAGTAGTTTTTTAGATGCAATACTGGATGCATGCACACACATAATACCCTCTTTCCCCTTAGGGCAAGGGTAATAATCCAGGAATGAATAGCAATAAAGATCAAAAGTACCTGCAATCTAAAGAAACAATCTGTTGAGTATATTTTGACAAATTTAATTGGAATCTATTGTTGTCCAAAACAACACCAGTTTCCAATCAAATTGGACTCGATATATTCAACAAATCTACTATACATAGTCCAGTATGATTACCTAAGATGAGATTCTCTCTCTCCCTCTCACTTCGAGTAAACTTTATTTGATATTTACACTGATAGCTTACAAATAATACAGTATTCAACCCTTTAATACACAAGCTTTACCACTGGAACATGTTGTCACCTAATGCAGCAACATCTTCCAGTCCAATCGATCTCAAAATATTCAACAATTTAATCACCAGTCCTACTAAGTAATATGACACTCTTACATAGAAGAAACTGTATTTGACATACATGTAGTTTACAATGGCAGCTTATACAATAAGTGATTCGAAATAAAATGGTACAGTAGATTTACATGAAGTGCATCAGATTTAACCCTTACCACTCTTATGTCAATATTCTATCTTTTAATGTGCCAATAGCCTGGAAAACTGGTACTGTTCCACTTCTACTAATAGAAACTGGTGTACATTTTTTTTAACAACTTTGGTTTGGTAGATGATGTTGCTATCTATGACAGCAACATCTTCCACCAAATCTGTTGAGACAAGAACACCAGTTCTTTTAATTTAATTTGAAAATTTAAAATTTTGACAGAATGGTAGGGGTTAATAAAATAGTGCAGAAGATAGAATTACAGAATCATCATTTTCATGAAATCTCAACCAGATAACTGTCCTATTCGCCATATGATCCTGAAGAAAAAAAGAGGAGAAACATTTACAAGATGAAAGAACAATAGAAAACGGAAATAAAACTGGAACAGTCAACAAAGGTGATTTCAAAGGGCAATAGCAAGCTAATATGTCTCATGACTGGCATTACTTAAATAATGCATGTTACGGGCCCGTATTGACCCAGTAGCGTAATGTAACGCTAAGTTTGATTGGATAAAACGCCAGTAATGGTTGTGTATTTAGCGATCGAAAACTGGCGGTAGCGTGAGCCGATAATACGTCCCGTCGACCCAGTAAGCCAATTATTTCGAACCGATAATACGTCCCGTCGGACTAGGAACCTAATTATTTTGCGCCGATAATACGTCCTGTCGGTTCCTTGGGGTTAAATGTAGGTTAGCAATGCTGTTCTATGGGCATCTCCAGAGGGTGGGGTTATGGGTGATCGCCCTCACCACTCCAAAAGCACCCAATAGTTTATAATGCCACTGCATAGTCTGCCTTGATGTCCTACAATGTCAAAAATTTTAATTTTCAAGTTTTGAATGTTGTCCTAGACAGCAACGTCGTCCACCAAGTGTTGAAAAATGTACATCAGTTTCTTTGCTAAGTATGAGACAGTAACACCAGTCTTAGACCTGCGATGTGTAATTCCCCAGAAAATCACTGCAAGGGGATAATAAGACATTGTAAAACAAGTGGCTACCTTTGCCCGCCTGACAGACAATGCAGGATTCCAGTTCTCAGTGAATATGATATCATGATCAACTATGTGACATGTAGGACGAGGTCATAAATATTCAACGTCATGACGTAATTAAGGTCGTCACGAATGCATAATTGATGACGGACTAAAGCGTTGGTGTACGAATTGTATGTCTACTATTTAATAAACATGCTGCAACAGCGTCCAGTCAAATTAGTTTCAAAATATTCAACAGCTTACCTGCAGTTTTCTTGAAATTGATAGTCGGAAAGTTTAGGGATCGATTGATCCCCACACGGGTGAAGTGTGGGTGGAGTTTAGCAGAGGTGGGTGGGGCATAGATAAAACTGGATTCCTCAATATGCATATGGCAGATATGATACCACCGTATTACAGTATTGAAGCATTACAGTTAGATATATATATATATATATATATATATATATATATATATATATAACACACACTTAATCACTTAATGCTTAAGACGAGCCAGTCATTCTAGTGATAAATTTTCAAAAATCTTTTTTTGGTCTGCAAATAGACATTTTCTAAGAGAAAATTAAAATTTTCTTAAAATCTTTTTTGTGGTTAAATGGTTAATGGTTAAGCGAGGCAAAACCGTTTTCTTGATAAATGTTCATCTGCAGACCAAGAGACTATTTTTGAAAGCGGAATGAATAGCTTGATAACTGAGTCACTCTTTAGCATTAAAATTTTCAAAAACTATTTTTTTCATCTTCAAATGACGGCTTTCTATACCATTAAAGGTCTAAAGGTTTGGTCAGAGTCATTCAGTTTGTACCTCTGTTCCATCCGATCCCCAGTAGCTCAGGATCCTCGCAATGAGAGTGTTCTTATCACAGTTGATAGACTCCTTAATATTACATTGTACAAGGTACTGGTACAGACAGTCACGTGTAATCCTCTTGCGCCGTAGTAACTCATCAGAACTCCCGGTGTATCTCAGAATAGCATCAATGGCTCCTGAAAGGGAGAGGAACAGAATAGAGCAGAGATTATGACCTGGAACAAACATGACTGACCATTAGGCCCTATTAAAATTTAAATGTCTATTAACAGATAAAGGATTTTTGACATTCGTAGGCGTTTGATACTTTGAATACATTTCTTAATATACATATACTGAATGCTCGAAGCAATTGATAAATTTGAAATGATTATTCTGACAACAAACCCACAAATCAGCTTTCTGACAATGGTGCCCACAGATGAAGCTTTCATACCTTTAGTATACTATATATATATATATGGTACGGGGATATGTGGTAGATACATTTTGATTGGCCCATGGCGGCCATGTTTTTTTTTACGGATCAACTTCCCTTGAACAAACTTTAATGGCTCTTAGTCCCTAATCTGGAGGTCATTTTCGGGAAAACTAGGTCATCCAAGATGGCCACCGAACTATTCGGTCAATCAAGTCCTCTTGAACAAACTTGGCTTATGTCTTTCCCTAGATGAGGTTTCATGGGTTTTGAATCGATTCCCCAAGCGGTTTCGGAGACGACTTTTAAAGATGTTTCCTAAAACCAGGCGAAATCCAAGATGGCCACCGGCCAAATTGGTCAATCAGCTCCATTTGCACAAAACTTGGATCCTCTATGCCCTAAGGATGCTTCCTGCCAAGTATAATTGAAATCGGCCTAGTAGTTCTCGAGAAGACATTTTAAATTTCACATTGCTTTAGTATGGGCGCCATTGGCGGGAAAATAATCCAAGATGACCGCCGAACCATTTATCTGACATCTTTGAAAATGGCAAACTTTAGCTCAGAATACTCAATAACTTACAATGAACCAATTTTGGCCTCAAGATCCATCAAATAACAAAATCCAATATGGCCTTCAAACATACTACATTTTGATTGGACCACAGTGGCGTGTTTTTTGACGGAGCAACTTCCCTTGAACAAACTTTAATGGCCCTTAGTCCCTAATTATATCTCCCAAATTTTGGGCTGATCCCTACAATGGTTCTGGAGAAGTCATTTTCGGGAAAACTAGGTCATCCAAGATGGCCACCGAACCATTCAGTCAATCAAGTCTTCTTCAACAAACGTGGCTTAGGTCTTTCCGTAGATGAGGTTTCATGAGTTTTGAATCAATTCCCCAAGCGGTTTCGGAGATTTTAAAAGACATTTCCTGAAATCGGCCGAAATCCAAGATGGCCGCTGGCCAAATTTACCGATCGGCTTCATTTGAACAAACTTGGATCCCTATGTAATTGAAATTGGCCCAGTGGTTCTTGAGAAGTTGTTTAAAGGAAAAGTTGATGGATGACTGTAGGAAATTTCAATTTCCCTTTCTCCGAGATCTATCAATACTCACCACTCTATTACTTCTGATATACAGCTGGCCCTGACAGCTGGCTCTAGGACTATAGACTTAGTAAGCTTTACCGACTCCTTGGAACCGGGTACTCAGCTCCCAACTGCCGAGTACCCATCTACCATGAAGCTCATATTGTTTGCATAGCCACCAAACAAGAGAAACTCATGGCTTGCCTCCGTGGGGCTGGGAGGCTGGGTCCCTAATAGAATGGTGAGTATTGATAGATCTCGGAGAAAGGGAAATTGAAATGTCCTACATTCTCCTTCGATCAATACTCACCATTCTATTACTTCTGATATACACCAGATTTGGTCAGTAACCTGGTGGGAAGGGGCAAGCCATAACTGCTACTTTTGCCCCTTGGAGAAAGAGCTAGACTTAAACTTGACTAATGGAGACCTAAAAGGACCATCAAGTTAACGGAACCAAATCACATTCGCATCACCGCCCCACCCCCCCTTTTTCTCCTAAGAAAAGGGAGAGAACTCACGAACATGCATCTCGCCTGAAAACACAAATATGCCAAGAGGGTTAACTGCTCTTTGCATATATTAGCCTGGGAATGAGCATGAATATATAAGATGAATGATCATGATATATAGACATAATACAAAACACTCAATCCTGAATTACCTCATGATATTTGGATTTCAGACCTGGAGCCTCCAACCATTCACTTGTCCGGCCATCAGTGACACAATCTGGTTGATATCCTCTCGCTTGACCATGTCTGCTTCTTAATTCTCTCTTACAAATGCCAAAAAAGGAAGAAGAGCAGTGTGGTCATATACCTATCGTCTCAAAACAGCTAAAGCGAGTGGAATGGCGAAGTCTGACACATCCCTCATATAGTAATCCGTGAAAGGACTCACAGTGCCATTGTGCAACAGCCATGATGTCCTTAAACGGAACACCATTGCAAAGGGCGGAAGAGGCGGCTATTCCTCTAACATCGTGCCCTTGCGCATTGCACTTGGTGCCCAGTCGTAATCTCACGGGTAGTCTGAATGCATTCGACTACCCAACGAGAGATATAATCCACGGATGCGGCGCCATATGGCTCCTTATGGGAGATCCACAGATGTCTATCATTCGACCGTAACGAGTCTGTCCGTTTTGTACTTAGTCAAAGCACGGACTGGACACCAGACACTGGCATCACGATCAAACCTACTTACTTTCGGTATAACGATCGGTTTGCCGGGATATCTCAAAGATCGAATCTTTGACATAAACTCTGCTCTTGGCAGTAGACGCAGACCCTCTCTGGAGACAATAAATCGGTCCCTCTCTGCTGAAAGTGCATGGATCACAGTGCGCCTTCTAGCTGAGGAAGCTGCCAATAAAAAGACCGCCTTTAGAGTCAAATGCTTTAGACTAGCCGAACGCAACGGTTCGAAAGGGTGCTTGGCCAGTACATTAAGCACTAAAGATAGACTCCAGGCTGGAATGACTACCGGTTGTCTCGGTCGGAGATTGCTCATTCCCTTCACCATCACACTCAACTGGGCCACCTCTGGACTATCCCTGTTGGCTAGACAAGGGATAACTGATGC
The DNA here is from genome assembly GCA_034401795.1 of Chaetoderma sp. LZ-2023a. Lineage (NCBI taxonomy): Eukaryota > Metazoa > Mollusca > Caudofoveata > Chaetodermatida > Chaetodermatidae > Chaetoderma > Chaetoderma sp. LZ-2023a. The sequence goes on from CM067360.1 coordinate 1,075,648, forward strand.
CAAAGCTGACTTGTATCCAGCAATTGTGACAGGAGCTAGTCCTGAAAAGAACAGCTCACAGAGAAAGTCTGCTATTTGCTGAATAGTGGAATGAAAGGTAACAATACCCTTTTCCTCACACCAGTCTGCAAATCCGTTAACCTTGTTGTTATATGACCTGAAGGTTGACCTCCCTCTCGCAGCTGCGATAAAATCTGCAGCATGTCGAGAAAAGCCCTCCGACGTGGAACGTTGTTTGACAACAACCACGCAGTCAATAACATTTCGGGATGCTCGTGTAGGAAGCTAACTGCACTGGATTTTCCACCCGCAGACCTCGAAGATCATTGAACCACGCCTTGCTGGGCCAAATCGCTCTAAAGCAGGACCAGGCACGGTTCCTCCCTGATCTTCACCAATATCTTCGGTAGAAGAATGGTGGGTGGGTACGCGTAAGCGTGCATCCCTCTCCAGCTTAACGCCAGAGCGTCTGTATCGACGGCATTAGGATCTGTATCGGCGAGACATAAGTCATGATTTGAGCATTTTCCCTTGTGGCGAACAAGTCCACATTGGGTTTGCCCTAATGCTCGAAGATCCTGTGAAGAACTGGAGGGTTGAGAGACCATTCTGTTGGCAGAATTCTCTGTCTGCGAGACAAAGCATCTGCCAGAATGTTCAATCGCCCAGGAATATGAGCTGCTTTAAAAACAACCGAGTAATTCCTGCACCATTGAATCAAGTGCCACACTTAGATACATAGTGTGGGCGACTTGGTCTCGCCTTGGCGATTTCTGTATAATACTACTGTCGAGTTGTCCGACCGTATCAATATCGCCATGCCCCTGACTCTTGGAAGAAACCTTTTCCAATGCCAGTTCCACTGCCATCATATCCAACAGATTGATATGCAGCTGGCTCTCTTGGAGAGTCCATGTGCCCGAGACCTGGTGTTCTCCCAGGTAGCGGCCCCATCCCTCCAGCGATGCATCCGTGTACACGGACAGCTGGGGTTGGGGTAGGTGCAGCGAAAACCCCCCAAAAACCCCAAACTCCTACTAGGAGATTCGGACGCTTTTTCCCACCATACAACATGCGACATTATTGGCTCCAAAACTGGCACCAGTTTTGACAGGGGTTCTATTCTCCGTTTCCACAGAGACATCAGATACAACTGGATAGGTCTTCGCATACGAGCAGTGTACGGGTATACCTGCTACATGGAGACCATCATGCCCAGCATCTGAAGAAACCGCCTCGCCTGAATGTGGTTTCCCAATCGAAACTCTTGAGGATGGCTAACAGAGACACCACTCTGGGCTCTGACGGGTAAAAAAACCCGCCCTCCTCGAGATCGAATCGCATCCTTAAATAAACGAAATGTTGAGTGGTGTGTCAACTCAGATTTCTCCTTGTTGACTATCTAGCCTAGATCTGAAAGCAACTTCAGATTCAGAGCAGTATCCACCTCTAACCTGGCTGATGACCTGCCAATCGTCTATGTAGGTGTGAAGCGCCACGTTCTCTCTTCTGAGAAACGCTGTCACCACAAGGACCACTCTGGTGAAAACCCCTTGGAGCCGTCGACAGGCCGAATGGGAGGATTTAAACTCCCATACTAGAATCTGAAACGCAACTCTCAGAAACCTGTGACAACTCCCGTTCATAGGAATGTGGGAACATGCATCTCTCAGATCGATCGATACACACCACATCCCCTTCCTCAATCCTACCATTACCGACCTCGGAGTTTCCATCTGAAACCGAGGCGTATGGATAAACCAATTCAATGGCCTGAGACTGAGTACGGGTCTCCATCCCCCTGTGCTCTTGGGGACAAGGAACATGTTTGAATAGAAGCCTGGAGTGTTCCGGTTTGCTGGTTTATTGCTCCCTTCAGAAGCAAACCTGACACTTCGTTTTTAATAGCTTCTAACTTGTCTGGTCCCGTTGAACGGGTGACCAGACAGGTGCCAAAGACAGATTCTGTGGTGGAAAGTCCCACCACTCTGGTATGTAGCCCTGGGATAACTATCTCAGGACCAGACTGTCTGACGACACACCTCTCCAAACCTCGACGAAAACGCATGAGCCTTCCACCCTCTATAGATGCCTCAACACCTAATGGGGGTGTCTGGCTCGCGTATCCGCTCTCCCCCCCCCCCCCCTCTCTTGACGAGAGAGAGAGAGAGAGAGAGAGAGAACCATATTGGTCTTGGCTTGGGCGGTCTAACTGGCACCGCTGTTCCTGTCGCACAGGTGCAGTCCAGGCATATGCGAAGGGAGCCCTCGTACCCTTTGGCACGATCCACTCCATTCTGTCCGCCCTTTGAGGACTTACCTCTCCCCTTCCCCTTCCCGCCTCTCGGGCGATCAGGAGAAATATTGGGGATGGTAGAGGCCCCCACAACCTTCTTGGCTTTCTTCGCCGAGGCGGCTGAGAAAACCCAGCAGAAAACAGAAGCAGCATTATGCTTTAGGCTTTCACCTTGCTTTTTCTCTGTTTCTTGAAGGTTGCCCGGTCAGCGGCCTGACTACAGTCAGATAAACCGCCAACCGATTCTGCACAATGCTGCCCGTGTCCTCCAAGATGGCCAGCGCCTGGCCACCAAAGATGCTAAGGCCTGTCAGGGGCGTCCCAAGAAGACGCTCCCTGACGGCAGTAGCTGGACGCATATGGTCAAGGACCATCTGCCTCCTGGACATAGTCACACGCGCCTGCACCCTTGCCAATGCGTCCATAGACAGCACCAGTCCGTCATTAACGCACGAAAGCGCCACAGGTGGCACAGGGTGGCCTGCCCCCACTTCAGCCCACACCGACTGAAGAAGACGATAAGAGTGGTTGACAGCACTCAGTGCTGTCCTCACACCCCCATCACACAGGGACAGGACTTCATTATGGTGTACCTGAGCTTTGTCCACAAGTGCCGGGGCGGGGCCACCCGCTCCAGCACTCTGGACACCCAGTACCCAGCGGTCATCCTCGTTGACCGACGGGACAACACCATACCTGTCGTATTCCCCCCGTGGAATACGACCCCTCGCCCGCACCTCCACGGAGGCCGCAAGAAGCTGGCCCCTGTTCATGCGTTGTTTGCTATAAATAGCATCAAGCAACACCATAAACCATGGATCCAGTCCAACAGACTGGATCAGGGCTGCGGGCAAGATCCCCGTCCTAATCGATGCACCGATAGACGGGGTACATCCTCCTCGGCCGTGGTCGAAACCACAGACGGGTCCACCCTGGCTAGCCAAGCCAGAGCCTCAGACCAATCCGTCTCCGAGGAGGACACTCCCGTGAACACATCACCCGTTGACATGTTCACGGCCCTACCAGCAACGGCCTCCCGGCTAGGAGCCATTGCTGATATGCCAGGAACTCCGGTACCGTACGGTTCCGCCGCCACCCCATGGAATGCAGGAAATGTCAATTTCCCTTTCTCGGAGATCTAACAATACTCACCATTCTGTTACTTCTGATATACAGCTGGCCTTGACAGCGGCTCTAGGATTATAGACTTAGAAAGCTTTACCGACTCCTGGGAACCAGGTACCCGGCTCCCCACTGCCGAGTACCCGTTTACCATAGAGCTCATATTGTTTGCATAGCCACCAAACAAGAGAAAACTATGGCTTGCCTCCGTGGGGCTGGGAGGCTGGGTCCGTAACAGAATGGTGAGTATTGTTAGATCTCGGAGAAAGGGAAATTGACATTTCCTGCATTCTCCTTCGATCAATACTCACCATTCTGTTACTTCTGATATACACCAGATTTGATCAGTAACCTGGTGGGAAGGGGCAAGCCATACATGCTAATTTTGCCCCTTGGAGAAAGATTTTAGACTTCAAACTTGACTAACGGAGACCTAAAAGGACCGTCAAGTTCACGGAACCGAATCACATTCGCGTCACAGCCCCCCCCCCCCTTTTTCCTCCTAAGAAAAGGGAGAGAACTAACGAACATGTATCTCGCCTGAAAACACCAATATGCCAAGAGGGTTAACTACTCCCTGCATATTGCTTGTATTAGCCTGGGAATGAGCATGAATATATAAGATGAATGAACATGATACATATACATAATACAAAAAACTCTCACTATTGAATTACCTTATGATAACAGGACTTCAGACGTACCGCCTACAACCATTCACCGGTTCGGCCATCAGTGACACAATCTGGTTGACATCCTCTCGCCTGACCATGCCTGCTTTAGGTTCTTTTCTTACCGAAGTAAGAAAAGGGTGAAAAGCAGTGTGGTCACTAACTATCGTTTCAAAACAGCTAAAGCGAGTGGATTGGCTGAGTCTGACACATCCCTCATATAGTAATCCGTGAATGAGGACTCACAGTGCCATTGTGCAACGGCCATGATGTCCTATACCGGAACACCATTGTAAAGGGCGGTCGAGGCGGCTATTCCTCTGACATTGTCTGCCCTTAGGCCTTGCACCTGGTGCCCAGTCGCCATCTCGTGAGTAGTCTGAATGCATTCGACCACCCAACGAGAGATAGTATCCATGGATGCGGCGCCATAAGACTTTTTATGGCAGATCCACAGATGTCTATCGTTCGACCGTAACGAGTCAGTCCGTTTCTTGTACTTACGGGCACCAGACACTGGCATCACGATCAAACCTAGTTAACTTCGGTATAATGATCGGTTTGCCGGGATATCTCAAAGATTGGTTCTTTGACATAACCTCTGCTCTTGGCAGAAGACGCAGACCTTCTCCAGAAACAATAAATCGGTTCCTCTCTGCCGAAAGCGCATGGATCTCACTGCGCCTTCTAGCTGAGGAAGCTGCCAATAGAAAGACCGCCTTTAGAGTCAAATGCTTTAGACTAGCCGAACGCAACGGTTCGAAAGGGTGCTTGGCCAGTACATTAAGCACTAAAGATAGACTCCAGGCTGGAATGACTACCGGTTGTCTCGGTCGGAGATTGCTCATTCCCTTCAACATCACATTTAACTGGGCCACCTCTGGACTATCCCTGTTGGCTAGACAAGGGATAACTGATGCCAAAGCTGACTTGTATCCAGCAACTGTGACGGGAGCTAGTCCTCAAAAGAACAGCTCACAGAGAAAGTCTGCTATTTGCTGATAGTGGATTGAAAGGTATCAATACCCTTTTCTTCACACCAGTCTGCAAATCTGTTAACCTTGTTGTTATATGACTTGAAGGTTGACCTCCTTCTCGCAGCCGCGATGAAATCAGCAGCCTGTCGAGAAAAGCCTTCCGACGTGGAACGTTGTTTGATAACATCCACGCAGTCATTGAACATTTCGGGACACTCGTGTAGGAAGCGTCCCTTGGCCTGGGAGATTATGTTCGGAATCTCGGGCAACTGCACAGGATTTTCCACCAGCAGATCTAGAAGATCCGTGAACCACGCCCTGCTCGGCCAATACGGCGCTATTAGCAGGACCAGACACGGTTCCTCCCTGACCTTCACCAAAACCTTCGGTAGAAGAATGGTGGGTGGGTACGCGTAAGCGTGCATCCCTCTCCAGCTTATCGCCAGAGCGTCTGTATCGACGGCATTTGGATCTGTAATCGGCGAGACATATGTCATGATTTGAGCATTTTCCTTTGTGGCGAACAAGTCCACATTGGGTTTGCCCTAATGCTCGAAGATCCTGTGAAGAACTGGAGGGTTGAGAGACCATTCTGTTGGCAGGATTCTCTGTCTGCGAGACAAAGCATTCGCCAGAATGTTCAATCGGCCAGGAATACGAGCTGCTTTCAAAACAACCGAGTAATTCCTGCACCATTGAATCAAGTGCCACACCCTGATACACAGAGTGGGCGACCTGGTCCCGCCTTGGCGATTTATATATGATACTACTGTCGAATCGACCGACCGTATCAATATCACCCTGCCCCTGATCATCGGAAGGAACTCTTCCAACGCCAGTTCCACTGCCATCATTTCCATACAGATTGATATGCAGCTGACTCTCCGGGAGAGTCCATGTGCCCGAGACCTGGTTCTCCCAGGCAGGCACCCCACCCTTCCAGCGATGCATCCGTGTAGACGGACAGCTGGGGGCGGGGTAGGTGCAGCGAAACCCCTAATAGGAGATTCTGACGCTGTTTCCACCATAGAAGATGCGATATTATCGGCTCCAAAACTGGCAACAGTTTTGACAGGGGTTCTGTTCTCTGTTTCCACAGAGACATCAGATACAACTGGATAGGCCTTCGCATTAGAGCATCGTACGGGATAACCTGCTCCATGGAGACCATCATGCCCAGCATCTGAAGGAACCGCCTCGCCTTGAATGTGGTTTCCCACTCGAAACTCTTGAGGATGGCTAACAGAGACACCACTCTGGGCTCTGATGGGTAAAACCCTGCCCCCCTCAAGGTCGAATCGCATCCCCAAATAAACGAAACGTTGAGTGGGTGTCAACTCGGATTTCTCCTCGTTGACTATGCAGCATAGATCTGAAAGTAACTTCAGAGTCAGAGCAGTATCCACGTTCAACCTGGCTGCCGAGTCTGCCTTAAGCAGCCAGTCGTCTATGTAGGTGTGTAGCGCCAAGTTATCTTTTCTGAGAAACGCTGTCACCGCAAGGACCACTCTTGTGAAAACCCTCGGAGCTGTCGACAGGCCAAACGGGAGACTGTAAACTCCCATACTTGATTCTGAAACGCAAATCTCAGAAACCTGTGCCAACTCCGATTCATAGGAATGTGGAAATATGCATTTTTCAGATCGATCGATACACACCACATTCCTTTCCTCAATCCCGCATTACCGACCTCGGCATTTCCATCTGGAACCGAGGCGTATGGATAAACCAATTTAATGGCCTGAGATTGAGTATCGGTCTCCATCCCCCTGTGCTCTTGGGGACAAGGAACATGTTTGAATAGAAGCCTGGAGTGTTTCGATTTGCTGGTTTTATTGCTCCCTTCAGAAGCAAACCCGACACTTCCTTTTGAACGGCTTCTAACTTGTCTGGCACCCTTGGTACGGGTGTCCAGACAGGTGCCAAAGACAGATTTTGTGGTGGAAAGTCCCACCACTCCGGCATGTAACCCTGGGATAACCATCCCAGGACCAGACTGTCTGACGTCACACCTTGCCAAGCCTCGACGAAACGCATGAGCCTTCCACCCACCATAGACGCCTCGACGTCTAACGGGGTTGTCCGGCTCGCAGTCCGCCCCCCCACTCTTTCTTAACGAGAGAGAGAGAACCATTTCGTTCTAGGCACGACGGGTATAACTGGCACCGCTGTTCCTGTCGCACAGGCGCGGTCCAGGCGGATATGAAGGGAGCTTTCGTACCCTCAGGTACGCTTCGGCCCCTTCTGTCCGCCCTTCGAGGCCTTACCCGTACCCTTCTCCTTCCAGCCTCTAGGGCGGTCAGGAGCAACATTGGGGAGGGTAGGCGCCTCTACAACCTTCCTGGGCTTCTTCGCCGGCGGCGGCTCTGAAACCCCAGCTGAAGCAGAAGTCGCAACAGGCCTAGCTTTCGCCTTGCCCTTATGCTTCTTCTGCTCCTTTGAAGGTTGTCCCGTTAGCGGTTTCCCCACAGGCCCTAGTGCATGCGCTTGCCGCACTAGCTCTAGCTGTAGGTTTACCGCTAACTGATTCTGCGCGATACTGGCGGTATCCTCTAAGATGGCCCACGCTTGGCCACCGAAGATGCTAGGCCCTGTCAGGGGTGTCCCAAGGAGACACTCCCTGACTGCCGTAGCCGGACGCATATGGTCAATGACCATTTGCCTCCTGGATTTCGTCACACGCGCTTGCACCCTTGCCAATGCGTCCATCGACAGCACCAGGCCGTCATTGACACATGAAAGCGCCACAGGTGGCACAGGGTGGCCTGCCCCGCTTCAGCCCACACCGACTGAAGGAGACGATAAGAGTGGTTGACAGCGCTCATCGCTGCCCTCACACCCTCATCGCATAGGGACAGGACTTCTTCCTGGTGTACCTGAGACTTGTCCACAAGTGCCGGACCAGGGTGACCCGGCACGGCACTCTGGACGCCCAGTACCCATCGGTCATCCTCCGTGACCGACGGGACTACACCATACCTGTCGTATTCCCCCGCGGAATACGACATCTTGCCCGCACCTCCCTGGAGGCCGCAGGGAGCTGACCCTTGGTCATCAGTTGTTTGCTATAAATAGCATCCAACCATTCTATGAACCGTGGATCCAGTCCCACTGACTGGATCCGGGCCGCGGGCAAAATCCCCGTCCTGATCGACGCAACCGACAGACGGGGCGCATCTTCATAGGCCGTGGCCGAAACCACAGACGGGTCAACCCTGGCTAGCCACGCCAGAGCATCTGACCAATCTACCTCCGATGAAGACACCCCCGCAAACACGTCACCCGTTGACGTGCTCACGGGTCTGCCAGCCACGGCCTCCCAGCAAGGAGCCACGGCTGACACGCCAGGCACTCCGGTACCACACGGTTCCGCCGCCACCCCATGAAAGACTCCGGTCCATGGGGTAGGTCCGCACGGAAAACCGTACGGACCCGTAGCAGTCGCGGAACCATAGCCGGACACAGGCGCCCACGGCACCCCACGTCCGACTGCCGGACCAGGCGAGATAGGTGAGTACCACGCCCGGCCCGGCACACCCGTTCCCGTGACGGCTGGTGCCAAACCAAGCCGCACGGAACCGGTGCACGGTAACGGATTTGCCTCAGCCACAGGCGGAGCCGCTGACCTGGCTTACGCCAAACCAGACAAATGGAGGCCGGTTCCGTCTAGGACGGAATCAACCTCCATATTCTCCACCTGCGGCTTCACGGGCCGCAGCAACCTCTCCTCCTCGGCCTCCTCGTCTTCAGACTCCGAAGAGTCGTCACTAGACGAGTCAACCGTGGAACCGTCCTGGCGGACGGCTCCCACACCTGACGGACCGGCCACCGCTACTGGACCACCCGGAGGTGGCCGCAGAGAAACAGAAACCCGTCTGGCCAAAGCCAGACGGGACTGCCAGGGGGCCGTACGAGACGGCCCCCTCGGTAACCAGTCCAGAATCCTGTCCGAGGACAGGATCCGTACCAGGCATGGGGAGAAACTGCCCCCCAACCTTTGGTAGCAGGGACGACACCAGCGTGGTCAGAACGCTATGCAGAAAAACCCTGCAGAGCCGGACCAAACCACGCCGGCGGTGCCATCTCCGCCACCTCCAGCTGGGGACGTGGAGCACCCGCACCGGCCGAACCGGGCGCTCCACGATTTACTCTCGGACCGCCTGACCCCGCGTCAGACCCAGCCAAGTCCTTCTGGGCAAGGAACTTAACCATCGTTTCGACGGACCACACTGCACAAACATTACACCTATGATCTATATTACACAGGGCACACATAAAACAGACATGGTCCTTGAACATTACACGGACAAACTTATGGCAGTCGTCACATGATGGCGGGGCTGGCTTGGCCTATAAAATAAGCACAAACCTACAATAAACAAGCGGAACGAGACCCGGATGGAAGGCAGACAATTAATTTTCAAATAATTTGACTCATAAATTAACCGTAACCTCCCTGCACCCCACCCCGCCACGTTACAACAACGATCGCATTGATTATGACGACAAGTACGCGGCGGGCACAACACACCCATAATAGATCCTCCAGGATGTGTAACGGCTCCAGGAATCATATCGCATAGCATTCAGGGTATATTTACTAATCAATATAAATTATACTCCTAACGAACGCAGCACGATATGTGAAGAAAACAACAAAATGTATAACAAAACTGCTGTCTCACACGGTAAAACCGCAGACCACACATCTACTCAAGAATTTTGAAACCACCGATCATTGCAAACCGATCGTGATCGCACGTAAACTTGATCATTCTAAAGTTTCCGGTACCATTTTTAGTACGCAGCACCCAGAATAAGATGCGCGAATTAATGAAAAAATTTTTCTTCACATAAACATCCGAGCGACCGGGTGTGACGTCACCCGCTCGGATTCTACGGAGAACGACGTCAGCCGATATTCGTGTTAGAAATACCGTAGCAAACACCTATTTTCATATCTGCCGATCGCCTGTTGGGGTTTAAAGAAGGCGATCGTCTGGCATATATCGTTGTTAGCACACGTCCCAGATTCTATGGGGTCAGAAATTGGAACATGCGACACAACGAAATTTAGAGACCTAAGTCTTTTAACTATGGATAATAAAGAACAATACAACCTGGTTGTCTTGGGCGGTATTCTCCATAGTCCTTAGTTAATCCTTTCAGAACACACAAACTATCACTGATTAAAGACTTAGATTATTTTAAAACACTAAAATCCTTAATGCAAAAAGCATGTATTGCTCTTGTTGCTATGCAAACAAGAATGAGCTCTATGGTAAACGGGTACTCGGCAGTGGGGAGCCGGGTACCCGGTTCCCAGGAGTCGGTAAAGCTTTCTAAGTCTATAATCCTAGAGCCGCTGTCAAGGCCAGCTGTATATCAGAAGTAACAGAATGGTGAGTATTGATCGAAGGAGAACACACCAGTCCATGGAGTAGGCCTGCACGGAAAACCGTGCGGACCCGTAGCGGTTGAGGAACCGTGGCCAAACACGGGCGCCAACGGCACCCCATGTCTGACTGCCGGACCAGGCGAGATAGGTGAGTACCATGCCTGGCCGGCCACACCCGGCACCGTGTTGGTTGGCGGCAAACCAACCATCACGGGACCTGTGCCCGGTACCGGAGTGGCCTCAACCACGGGCGGAGCCGCTGCCCTGGCTTGCGCCAGGCCAGACAGATGGCGGACGGTTCCGTCAGGACGGAATCGACCTCCACGCTCTCCACCTGCGGCATCACAGGCCGCAGCACCATCTCCTCCTCGGCCTCCTCATCTTCAGACCCCTAACAGTCGTCACTAGACAAGGAAAACTGTGGAGGTGGCCGCAGAGAGACAGACCCCATCAGGCCGGAGCCCGACGGGACTGCCAGGGGGCCGTACGAAACGACTCCCTCGGTGGCCAGTCCAGAACCCTGCCCAAGGACAGGGTCCGAATCAAACATGGGGAGAGACTGCCCTACAACTTTTGGCAGCAGGGATGACACCAGCGTGGGCAGAACGCTATGCAAGACACCTTGCCTAGCCGGACCAAACCACGCCAGCGGTGCCATCTCCGCCACCTCCGGTTGCAGACATGGAACGCCCCCATGGGCCGAAACGGACGCTCCACGATTTACTTTCGGACCGCCTGACCCCGCGTCAGACCCTGCCAAGTCCTTCTGGAAAGGAACTTAAGCATCATATCGACCGACCACACAGCGCAAACGTTACACCTACTGTCAAGACTACACTTAGTACAGTGGAAACAGACATGGTCCTTGCATAGAACCCGTACGATATGTGGCACTCGACACATGATGGCGGGGCTGGCTTGGCCTATAAAAAACCAAACCTACAATAAGCCAGCGGAACGAAACAAAAATGGAAGGCAGACAATTAATTTTCAAATATATTGACCATAAATTATCTGTCACCCTCCCGCACCCCACCCCGCAACGTTACAGCAAAGATCGCATTGATTATGATGACAAGAAAGAAGCCGGCAATAATACACCCATACACTGATCCTCAAGGATGTATAACGGAACCAGGAATTATATCGCATAGCATTCGGGGTATATTTACTAATAAATATAAATTATACTCCTAATGAAGGCCAAAATGATATGTGAAGAAACAACAATGTAAACAAACTGCTGTAGCACACGGTAAAACCACAGACCACACATCTAAATCAAGAATTTTGAAACCACTGATCATTGCAAACAGATCGTGATAACACGCAAAACTTGAAAATTCCAAAGTTTTTCTGGTACCAATTAAAGTATGCAGCACCCAGAATCAGATGCACGAATTAATGAAACATTTTCTTCACATAAACATCCGAGAAACACGGGTGTGATGACACCCGCTCGGATCTTACGGAGAACGACGTCAGCCGATAATCGTGTTAAAACACCGATAAGCCAACACCTAATTTCATATCTGCCGATCACCTGTTGGAGATTTAAAGGAAGGCGATCATCTGGCATATTTCGTTGTTAACACACGTCCCAGATTCTTTGGGGTTAGAAATTGGAACATGCGACACAGACAAAATTTTAGAGACGTAAGTCTTTTAACTATGGAATAACATGGAAATATACGACCTGGTTATCATCGGAAGCGTCCATATTAATCCAAAATATCCTTTTGAGAACGCACAAGCTATCACAATTAATCACAGTAAAAAGACTTAGGCGTAAACAATCTTAAGACTTTCCAACTGCAAAAAGCATGTACCGTACTTTCTCGACTAAAGGCCGCCCTCGAATATAGGACGCTGTCCCAAATTTGACCAAAATCCGCACAAAAAACTTGTATTCAAGTATAAGACGCTGTTAAATTTAGAAAAAACGTACCTTTAAAAAATCGAAAATTGGTATCAAAAATAACCATCAATACGGTCATGTTTAATGCATGACTAAAAATTTTCATGATGTTAGAGAAATTATTAAATAGGACCGCCTAAATATCGTGTATCTTCAATAAAGATTGTTTATTACATCAAAATCAATCTAATTTTGGCATAAAATGTCTCCTTGAAAACATCGAAATCGCGTGATAGAAACAGATTGTAATGGCTCTTTTGCGTTTGGAGGCGCTGTGTGATCTTATGCGCTAATGGGAGTTGCTTATCTGGCTCTTTTGTGATTGGAGGCGCTGTGTAATCTTATGCGCTAACGGGAGTTGGTTATCAAACAGGTACGGGAACATTCAGTTCCTATCGCGCAATGATGATATAAAGCAATTTCCGAGTTCCGAGTCCAGAATATTTATATCCGAGTACTCGCTCTAATTAGAATAAAGATCTTTTGCGATTGGAGGCGAATCACGTGATTTATACACGTATCTTTTCTCGACGCCATTTTATGTCAAATTCTGGATTAATTTTGATTTAATAAGTGATATGTATTAAAGAATAAGCAATATTTAGGCGCCCCAATTTAATAATTTCACTTCCGCTTGGTGTTTTTGGAGTATACATTAAACATAGTCGTCAGGCGGCGTGAATTGTCTAGGGTAACATTTAGTTCAATTTCCGTGGTATAATCTGTGACTTTTTAAGAAAAATGTCGAGCCAAAAATGTGGGGAAGGAATGTTCTCGATTATAGTACGCACCCCCCTTTCTAGTACATGTGTTTTGACCAAAAAACTGCGTCCTTTAATCGAGTTTTAACGGTATTCTCTTGTCGCTATGCAAAAGAGAATGAGCTTCATGGTAGACAGGTACTCGGCAGTTGGGAGCCGAGTACCCGGTTCAAAGGAGTCGGTAAAGCTTTCTAAGTCTATAGTCCTAGAGCCAGCTGTCAGGGCCAGCTGTATATCAGAAGTAATAGAATGGTGAGTATTGATCGAAGGAGAAGGACAGACCCCCTTCTTCTATGGTACTTGAATTATTGTGCTGAAATTTATGAAAACTAATTTCATAAGTTTCTACATTCAATCAAGCAATTAAAAGTATTATGTATGTCTTATAATACTTCTGGTGTCAATTTTAAAGGTGTTGCTAAAACAGTTGCATACCAACAACAGCTGAATGCAACACAGTTTAAAATTGAATCCAGCTGGTCGACAAACAAGACATTGAATATTGTCGACTGACCATTCAGCATTAAAAGGTATACAGCCTACTTATTGTCCATTAAAAGCCAGACTTGTGGCATAATTATGCCCATTGTCCAGTAATCTGCCCAATCAACAAGAATAGACTACAAATGGTGAGGCAAGTGTGCAATTAGCAGGACACAAGTTACTTTCTACAAGTTTATACCTTGATAAAAGAATACTTACACAATTAGATGTAAACATGTCACAGGTGGTATTTTCCTGTATGCCTTATATTATATAGAACAGTGTATTAGTACAACAAAAACAATTATTAGAGGCTCAGTATTCGGATCCTAAATTATACTGGAAATTATTAAAAACAGCAGATACAAAAAGATCTATAAATATAGCATTG